>JASDQU010371056.1:108037-135325 GCA_032191745.1 Picea mariana
ATCCGCCCATACAACATCGCCTGACAAGGCATACAAAAAACATAATCACGGGAAGATTCTAATCTCCCCGCACTGCGTTGTGATGTGAGTAACACACTACTGCACGCACTACACGTCTCAACAGAGAATTGATATTCTCTGGGACCCCTACAGTGTGCCGCTGCAGACGTAAAGGCACATCCCCCCTCCACAGAGGAGGGATACCCATCGTAAAGCCTTGGAGGTTCCTCTCAACCTCCCGGAGACCCGCCACCGGCACTCCTGGATCTGCTGCAGCTGGGGTGCCTCTACGACGCCCTGGTACTGGTATATCAACTGGGCGCACTGCTCCCTTGTCTGCATGTTGAAAACAAAAACATTTGTTAAAACTCTTTTACATACCAAAAAAATACATATACATCAAAAACAAAAACAAAAAGAACTAGACAAGGAATGGCTTAGTCTCTTACCTGACTCGTCCCAATCTTCCCCCACGAGCAAAATCAAGTCCATACTCTCACATAAGTCTACATCAGCGTATGGGAAGTCCTCTATCCAGAGGTACTGCCGTCTCAACCAAGCGAAGAAGTCACCAGTAAAGTGAAACTCTGACTTCGAGACTAGTCTTGCGGACAGACTAGTCCACCTCTCCATCCGAGGCTCGTCCACTGGTCGTACTGCCAGTTCTATCTGAGGCTGCATCTGAGGGATGCGCTCTAAGAAAAATGAGACTAAGAAAGAGCCATAACCGAACTATTTCTGACCAGTCCTGCATCGCGAGATCTGTTCCTTCACATTTCGAAGGAACGCTGCACTCCAATTAAACAGTGTTGGTTCTAAACACCGCACACCATAGGCCACCTGTGATCTCGATGCCAAATGAGCACTGGTGCTACCAGTCACACTCGTGATAGCAAATAATATAGATCGAAGAGGCAAATCTCGTATATCCTTGATAGGGATCCTGCCCCCTACCAACCTTGCTTCTGGAACGCAGTGGCGTGCCAGATACACGTCCACCTGCTCAGGTAATGCCCTCTACCCAGTAAAAGCTATGGGGACCCCTCTTTTCGAGAGGCCGGTCAAAAAGTACACATCCTCCAACTCAATGGTTAGGAGTTGTGTGCCGATACAGAATCCCTGTTCCACGACATCCCAAAGGCCAATCATGTACTCAAGCAATAAAAGCTCTCTTTTCATTTTTTGCAGTTTGAAAAACTTGAGCAAGCCACAGGCCCGCAAAGCGACCCATGTACGAGGACTCCGTAGAGTGGCTAAATCATCCATCTCGTGTTCCCTCTCTTTCCATTCAATCATGATTGCCGAAGACACCTGAAAAACAAAAAAATCAAGAATTTCATTATTCCCCACGTTTTTGTGATTTCGACGATTTTCAAAAAGCATTTTAAAACATAAAATCAAATTCCCATGACATCTAAAAGCAACCAATCACTCTTTTTAACCACCACACCCTTTATTATTTGCCAAATAATGATTAAAACGTGTTAAAAATGCAAAACGATTTGAGGGGGTGTGTGGGCAATTGGGGGGAATTTCTATGTGTTTCTTTTGCTAAAATGGTCGGTCTAATCAATTGCAAGGGTGTAGACATCCTGACAACCCTTCTCCAATGCATTTTTGTGAAAGAATCCCCCTATTTTATCAACTTTTACAAAGAGGCCGATTTGGTTCAACTAGAGCGACCTAGGGCTTTGTGTTTTAAATAAATAATTCCATGAAAATCAACTTGAAACCATGCAATTGAAAGAGCAAAGGATGAACACCTACCTGGTTCGAACGATGAGCAAAATGGTCAATCGTAGCTCCGGCACCGAGAAAAACAAGATTTGCTTCAAGTTGAGATTCTCCACTACTCCAAAAATCTTTGCAAATGAAATGGTAAATGAGTTTTCCAATCAATTGATATTTATAAAATTTCATTTTTTATAAGCTATGGTCATTTTGGGTTTCTCTAATGATGTAAATGACTTCACTAAACTCTGGCTTGTAGTTTCTGACATCGCAGGTTTACTGGCAGTTCAAATGAATTATTCACCTTGTCGTATTTACGAGCATAGTCTTAGTTCGTTCTCAAGCTCGACAATATGAGAACGTAACCGGGTAAACTTTTATCTCTTTTTCGGACCCATACGGATACACACACACGAAAAAGGAACCCCCCTGGAGTCTCCTTTAAACCCTTTTCAGACTCTCTAAACATGAAAAGATTGTCGAGTGATCTTGCTTTCTTTTACACTCGTTAAAAGGTCAGAAAGAGCGTCTCGCGAGCGATAGTTTAACCCTTTTTCGGTCTCGTTGGACTACTGTACGAAAAAGGAACTGAGAGAGTTCTCTTTTAAGCGTTTTTCCAAACTCTATAATCCCGAAAAACCTTCGAGTTTTCTGTCTTTGGGCTCGTTAAAGCACACATCGACAGACCCATATGGGAATGAACCCTTACTTCTTCCGGTTCGTTAAACAAAGGAAGAGGAACTTACCGAAGGTGAGTTATATCGAGCATGTGTTATCCTCCTCGAGCTCATTAAATTAAAAAGAGGTACTCATCTATCTGGATGGGGGAAAAAATTGAAAGGAGCAAGCCAAGCAGTCTCTTGAGAACATCATCCAACATTTCTTAGAGTCACCCTTGAACACGACCCTTTGTCACTTTGCACATATCATAATCCGCTGAACCTTTGCACTGAGCCAATCCTCTGAGTTTCCTTTCACTCCTTTGGGTCACCCGACGCAAGTCACAGTGTCCACTGCATAGTTTTGGTCCATGTCATGTTTTGCTGCTGTGCCTCAGTGTTCAAGGGAAGTATCTGCCTCGAGAGTCAGCCATCCCAAATATCTTGCCTCAAAACCTATGTCAGTCCATGTCCATTTGATCTACCAATTACATCTCTGTGTCTGTTTCATGTCGTTGATGGGGGATACATCAAGGCCCTCCATCGACGAGTCTATTCCTGTCGACTCCAACACATTATCCGAGAATTAGACTTAGAAACCACTTAGTACTTTGGGACCTGCATGCCTCAATGGCAGGCCTCCTCACATTCGACAGTGGGTTTACATCATTGACCTTTGATCGAATGATTCCATGGATGTTCGACCTCAGCTCATCTACTCACATTTGCTGGAATGTACTAGGGTACCTTGGGAATCATTGACATTAATGGTGATCTCCCTCGCACTTGTTAACGGTCCACATCATTGACCAGTAATCAAGTGGTTTCTGCCATGTTCGACATCAAAACATCTATTCACATGGTTAGAATCGTACCGCATTGGGATTGGTAAGAAGACCCTGGGTTGAGTGATCACTTTGGCATATACTTCGCCCAGGCTGCGAAGGAGTTTTTATTGGACAAGAACACATATACTGTCACATAGATCCACTTTGTATTGGTCGTGGCTATGTCTTGTCATCTCGTAGATCCACTGTGTATTCTTCGTGGCTTGGATCAGTTCATATCATCAGAGTATAGATCCACATTGTATATTTGGTGGCTATACCTTTTTATCAATACAATTATGGATCCGCAGTGTATTTTATGGCGGCCATATCCTACTAAGTCTTGATCACCCAAGCATAGGTATGCATGCCTTGGGTTTTGAAATAGGTCATGATATTTGTTGGATGTTTGTGTGCAGCTTCTGTCAGGTTCTCTGAGTCTATACCCTTGCTTGAGCATCTACAAAGTATTTCAGTTATCAGTTGGCATCTTCTAACTTCATACTTTGGGGGGCATTCTGTTACACGTCAAAATTGCTCAGCTGGATAAGTGTCGCATTGTCCCTCTCAATTGTCGTAAGTGTCGCATCGACTTTCACAAGTGTCGCAAGTTGGTCACTAGTGTCGCAAATTGGCCACAAGTGTCACAAAGGGATGTCCAGACATACTTCCATGTCAACGACACTAAGGGAGCACTTATAACATCTCACTTGATTGATTTGAAGGAGGAGAACTGGTCTACTGAAGTCAAACAACTCTTGACACCTGAAAGGAACCCTGAAATAAAGGTTTTGAGGGGGAGCGCTCCTCTACTTCAGCTCTAGAAGCGCTGGCGCTCCTCTATAGTGCTTCAGGGTGCGTTATAACGCTCCTCAGACCCCTTTGAAGGAGCGCTGCTCATCCCGAGAGTGCTGGCGCTTCCCTAAGGCTCACCAGGGAGCGCTACAACGCTCTGATGCCCCTTCTAAGGGAGCGTTGCCTAATCTGAGGCAGTAGTTGGCCCGTTGAGGAGAATAAGGGGAGGATCTTTCGAGATTAGGAGGCAGTTGTGTTCGAATTCTTGGTTTCATCAAGAGATCCCTGATCTGAGGAGAAGGTTCCCAACTTGTTCTAAAGATAACTCAAGAGGTTAAGCTCCTCTTAACCTATATAAACAGGTTCTATGATGGTGGAAAGGGGGCAGAATTGAATACATGAAACTTATGATCTTGGAGGAAACTTACAGTCAGCCAAAGGAGAGTGATCAGTGAAGCTGCTGTTATCCAGATTGTGGGACTTTCAGGCAAGGGTTAGATGAAGAGGACTTGACAAAGCTGTCGCATTCGCATCTACGATTGTAAGTACTGCCATCGTTATTCTCATCAATATGACACGTTTGGCCTGTTTCTTTCTAGTTTGTGTCTAAGGTCACATGAACTTATCACCAGTTGATAGATCTATTTTCAAGCTAATATCAGTAGAGTGGGAAGCGGTTGTATCTTGTTTTGTCCATAGAGTCCAGCGAAGAGCAAAGGATCGGAGCGCAACTTGGAGCGTGCAAGGACAAACATCGATAAAGAGGTACCTCTGTCATCCTTCCTTCTCGTGTGTTAGTTTAGATAGATTTGAAAGGAATTCAGTGTCCATGATAAGCACTTTTCTGTATAGGGTTAAGGTCAAGCTCTAGAGGTGATCTACCTGTCCGCAGGGAGATTTTCCTACAACACCCTCTTCCAGGCCTTTTTAATTTAGCGACCCAAGAAGAAAATGTACCTCATTTCATGGGAAGAAGGGGTTGAAGGCCCATAGGGATTGTTGTTGGATACAAAAAGATAAAATCCTATATATTAACCTTCCATATGCTTCACCCATGGATCCCCAAGAAAGTAATTAAACGATTCTCTGTAAGAAAAAGGGGGACCTACAAAATTGAATGATAATGAATGATTAGGGGGTTAGTTGGAGGATGTGAGGTCTCATCACGAGCCGACCTATCATGATCATGAGTATTTAGTGGTATGAAATTACCATCATCTGGTCACCAAGCCATGGTAGTGGCTCTCAGTTACACAACTGAGAGAAAGAGTGTCTCATCACAAGCCAAACTTCTCATCTTCGCGAGGTATTTGTGAATGAAATTGTCATTATTTGGATACCACACCAGGATAGTGAACTTCAACTCATTCCTTGAAACATGAAAGAAACAAAGAATGACAAAAATATGGGCTTGGAAAAAATGCACTGCAAACGAAGGTGCCACACACCCTCTACAAAGGAACACATGAATGAGATAATACAAGCCCTTGTATGTCATGAAAATCAACAACCTATGAAGTCTAAAACCCTTCCACCTCATCATCCATTTTATGACCTTGAAAGGCCATCCTTGGGAGCATCCCCTACTTGAGGGCCTTGGTCCAGCCAATAGGATCTTTATGACACCCCTCCCATACTTCAACTTGGTCAATTGTATAGGGTTTTGAGCTTTTGTTTAATTTGATGAAGTAGTTTTGATGCACATGTTTAGGTGCCTTTCTTATTAGATGTGGTTTATACTTGTCATGATATATTTGACTTGAGTCTTTTGGAGGGCGTACCCTTTTGTTTTGCGGGACCTTGCTTGGGGGCTAGTTTTGGGAGAGAAAGCCTAGGTTGTGCTTCCATGGGGCAAGGAGCCCACAGGTTGGATGTGGTAGGCCCACATACCGGATGACAGAGAAATGCCTTTGGAGGCTTACTTGATATCATGAAGGATCTTATCCATCCCCTAGCACCCAAACTATTTTCCTAGGAGAGACAAAACATCATCTTTGAGGGATGACGCCATGCATGAAAGGGTTTGATGGTGATGGAGTGATTTCACATTGACACTTGGAATATTTTCACCAGATGAGGCATGGATAAGGCTTAGAACATGACGATGAGGCTCAAAGAGCCTCAACAACTTTCATATCTTCTCCAATGACTTGCTCAAGTTCCAAAATGTCCCATAAAGGGGTGGCGTCACCTTGTTCTAGGGTTTATTTTGTGTAGAAGTGAATTTTAAGATGAATTGTTTAATATTATTTTGATGTAAGGGGTAAGATAAGGGTTGTGGAACCCTTATCTTATGTTTTACCCTTTCTAAGTGGACAAACTATGTGATAGAAATTTTGTATAAATAGATATCATGAAATCTCATTTTAAGACATAACTCTCCCTTTGTGAAGAGCTAAGGACTGAAATTTTCGCTACCTTGAAGCTTTTGGTTCTCTTGTGCTATGGTATGGCTCTTTCTTTGGTTATGGAGTACATGATGATGAGGCACTAGCTCTTCGAAGTCTTTTTAGCTATTGTGGTGGTTTATCTTGGCATGTTATGGTTTATCTTGTTGCTATTTGGATTGGTAAGGCGTTTTACTTGTTGCTATCTTTTGAAATTCAAGCTCAAGGTTGATTGTTGCTAAGGCTAGGTAGGGAGTATAAGTACATACACTCTTACTTTAGCTCCACCATAATATTAAGCATAGAATTATTTATTGCAAGGGTTTGCTAAGGAAGTATAAGGATATACACCCCTTAGTTTTAAACCCTAGCTAGGTTACTTGCCTGGGGGAATAAGAGGTTTTATACTCCCAAGGAGGTAGTAGCTCTATCCTTTTAATTTTGATCCCATTAAACCATTAATCAAAGGCACTAGTCGTTGCATTGGAGAATTAATACGTTGCATTGGTAAATGTGAAAAGTTGATGTTTGAAGTTCTATCACTTGGATATTGTTCCTTGAGCCCTAGGCTATCTTGTCTCATTAAGACATCCTATTTCACCCACTAAAACTTTCTTCTGTAATTAAACTAACCTACATCCATTAGGGTTGCATAAATCTAACCCTCTAAACCTAGATAACTTGTAAACTAACCCTAGAAATGAGCTACAACTTTTCCCTAACAAACTACTAACCCTAGTGCACTTTTTGGGCTAGTTTGAGGTGATTTTCATTGGCTGAATTTTCTGTTATAAGGCTTGGTTTTCTACAGCCATAAGGATGATAAATATCACTGCAGTAATCTTTTTGTGACAACCTTGCTTTATATGCTAAATTTTTTCTCTTTCATTCTTGAGTTAAACTAGTCTTTACTAGCTAGTCTCTTGCTTACTTAACTAGACTTTTAGCACTTATTTCACAGCTCTTATTATATTTTATATGCTGATATATATCATTGATTGTTGCTGCAATTAGGGACAACAATCTTAACTTTATTTTCCACCTAACATACTGCATTGTATACTTGGTTTTCATTATGTCTCGGACATGTATTGTCTCTTGGCAGGTCACTCAAAGCATTGGCAACCTTAACCAACCCTCTAGACTCATTACCATATAGAGAATTTAACTTTAGATACATCCATTCATTCATCACATTTTCCATATCAATTCCCCCTAGGGTCACCTGGATTCCCCCCTTGAGATGACTACCTCACCTCTAAAGTGACGGGAACACCTGCCTAAGGTGACAGTGGGTAGCTTCTCTCTAAGTTGTCGCCAATTGGTGGTTGGTTTGGGATTTTCCCAACCTACAACTTGTGTGATAAAACTATCAATATTAAGCTTCTCTTTGTATGCACATGCACTTCACTAGATGCCATGATCATAGACATTCGATTACCATAGTAATTAACTCAGATTAAGTTCTACCATTTAGAAACTTAATTACTTCTTCCACCACTTGTGCTTTATCCCCTAACTGTGTCCAAGCTTTGTTAATCTCAATTTGTACATACTATGATAAAGATTTAGTTTTTTGTACAACATCAAAACGACCCCTGAGCTTTTCCATTATTAATATAATATGATCCCAAATTATGTGTTTCTCCAACAAGAAATCTCTTTCCAGCTACTATTCTTTTAGCCATTTTTTTTGTCTCTTTCAACTAATTGTTTATGACAATCATCAATTATTATATTTATTTTCTTTATTTGTGATTTCATTCGCATAATTTCTACATTCTTCCATTTGACATTCGCTTCATCTTTTAATAATTTCTGTGAAATTTCAGAAATTTTATTCTTCAAACTTATTGTTTTCTCTACCTCGACTCCTTTTGCCAAAATATCTTCCTTTCTAATTTCCACTTCTAGGGTGGATTCTTGTTGAGCTAGGATGGATGACACAATTGCTTCTTTTTCTTCCTTTGACTTATCAATGATTTGACCCAATATGATATTTTTCTATTTTAACTTTGAAACTTGCTCAACCAATTGGTTTTTTTCCTTTTGTGCCCCTTAGGTTGAATATGCTCGGAACTTGGTGTCTTTAGTTTTGAATTTAAAAGTGAATTTCTTTATCCTTTTCTTTAACTAAGGATTTGGCAACATATTTATTACTTGGATTTTCTCCAAGGGAAACACCATCTATTCAAGATCACAAATACTTACTAATCTTGCTTTGTTAACAATCTTTTCTTGCTTCAACTAAATTTCTAACTTATTCACCATTCCTTTCAGCTTCTTGACATTCATTGTGGCTTGTATGAAATCCCTTGATACCATATTACCATTTTGTTTATCCCATTCTATTTTGTCACCCACATGCATTTTGTCTAGATCAAAATTAACCCTTGTAGTCTCATATTCATGAGTCTTGATTTCTCCTTTAGTTTGAGTCTACCTTTGGTTGTAGAATGGCCATATCAAATGTGCCTTTTTCACAGTTGACTAAATTTTATAATCTAGGAGGTGCTAACCCTTCATGATTTGTTTGAGAAAAAACATTTCTCTTTTGTTTGCTTAGACTGCTTCTTAGTTAAAACCATTTCAGTAAAAACATCAATATCTTTCCAATAATTGATATTTCCCTTGAAATTTCAACACTTGGTGACATTTCATTTGGATTGCTCATTTTTAGAATCCAAACAATAGAAATCACAAAATTTCCATTAATTAACCTATTAGCATTTATGTCATCCTCTTTTTGTCTCTCAATACTTTGTTCCTCTGACTCTTCTTTTAATTCTATTTTTGAATCTATTTTCATTCTTTTTGGCAATGGTCCATCGACTAGACTTTTATATTGATCATTTGGTTCCTTTTTTTAATCCTCTTTTTGATCATTTTCATTCTATTACGAGTCTCCATTATATAATCCATTTCTTCCCCTAATGTACTACTATCTAGATTCATTTCCATAGTTGCAATAGAACTTACTACAACATTCACTTTGGTTGAACTCTAGTAATCATCAGTCGAAATAATCATTAGGGGAAATTTGAGGTCTAAAATGGGCACATTTTCTCATTTTCTTTACCACAGGTACATCATACTATTGACCATAAAAGAAAATACTTCAACATGCAAAGAGAAAGTGACCTTTTGTTTTCTTGTAGAAAAATGGATGAAGTTCGAGTTCAACCTTTCCTTAGTGTATTCTAAAGTAAAAACTCTTGGGGTTAGGAAGGCTGGAAGCAAGTCTAGTTTAAGTTCATAACCATAAATTTTGATAATAGTGCATTATTCAAAAGGATTCCAATCTCCTACCCTAGAATCAAGACTCAACTGAAGCAACAATGTCTTACATTCTGTAAATAATCTTGGCGGAAATTCATTGTGAACAATTGTATAAACAATATACATGAATTGGTCAACGAAAATATTAAAACCATTCTTCTAACCTTGACCTCTGACAATCTTTGTCCATTCTAAAATGAGAAGGGGTTTACCTTGCTAATAAATTTTGTTAAATCCCAAATGTTCAAAATGGGAAAAATGATAGTATAACATGAGATAAATAAGATAGGACTAATGCCTAAAACACTTTAGAGAAGGGAATTAGATTAATTGATCATGTATGGCATCTGACAAATACTTAGAATAATTGAACATTTCAACTCGTGCAATTGTAAGAAGCTATACAATACTTATCATATTTAGAATTAAATGAGTTATTGCAATAATCTCCTTGGACAGGTCTGAGAAAATATCCGTTGGAAAAGGCAAGGCAAATTCAAGAATATATGCCTTTTATGTAACAACCTCACAAATAAATATTCTTTTTGTTCCACTAGCAAGGAATTGAATTTTGTACTTAGGGATTCTTCATCTATGGATGTTTTGTTGTATGGTAATAACAACATTTCAGATATTGTATTTGAGCTATTATTGAAAATCACTTGGGAAACATCTGAAGACATTATAGTTCTTTGGGTTGGGTTATAGAGTTTTGAACACAATGAAATGAATTTAGGAAAATGATAGGTTGATGGAACAATTGTATGTGAAGGAAACATTCCGAAGTGGGAAAAATGTCACAAGCATCTCTAAATTTTTGATATGTTGTTTGATGAATAAACAGTCTTCATGGTAAGCCAAGGTTCAAACATGTCTCAATTTCAGACAATTAGATGGTTGGAATTAGGATTTTGCGTAGTGGCTTGAGTAGAAGTTACAGTGTTTCGCATTGAAGCCATGATTTTGCTTAATTAAAGGTTTCATTTTCTCTTACTACTTACAAACATACATATAGGAATATAATTGACTATAAAAATGGGAATGACTATACCCGTTTATATGGAATTTTGAAATTTTGTTACTAGCTTTATTTCCTGTGGTTCTCAATTGTAACACTACCCACATAAAGATACGAATTAGATTTAATTTTTCCCATTGAACTATTTTCGTGATACAACCACCTTTTGTTTGAGTTTGCATGGGTAATGTATTAAAAATCACCCCTAACAATTGCACGCTTGTCATTTTTTGATTTGGGCTCTGTTGCCACCTTTATACACAACTGGGTGACGTGGAAGAAATCTTCAATCCACTTGGTGTGTCCTTGCGGGCAAGTCTCGACTCAAGGTGTTGTCACCTGATCCTCAACTCCTCCATCTAGGCAAACTCCTAGCGAAGCCAAGGGAGGGTAGTCCCTAACAAAATATACTAAGACTTGAACAAATCTAAGTACAAGAAATGAAGTCTAGGAGTTTATTGTAACAAAGACAACTATAACATGAGTAAATCTACACTAGCATCATATATCATTCACACATTCACAAAGTATAAGAATATGGAAAATATATTCAATTAATGAAATACTTGCATAAGATATAGTCAAAGGAGACATATGCTTGCAAGTACAATAACCATAGGCAAAAATAGATACTCCAAGAATAAAGTAATATTTTGCAAAAATGAATGTTTGAAGCAAATGTCTTCTTAGAATGTAGAAAATTAAGACCAGTGCCAATGAGATCGTGTGTTATGCTGTTGAGAATGTAATTTACCCTATGGAGATGTCTTTGAAAGAGTTGATTAATGTGGATTTATTTTAGTTAAACTTTATTGCAAGAAAACAAATTTACACTAGATTTGGCCTCTTAAGAGACCATCCCTTTAGTATATAAATTTTCTGAGAACTTGTCGAAACCCAATGGCTTCACCAACAAGCTCACTAGAGGTGTCAGAGGTCCAACACAGGGAGAACCTAGATCTCAAAGTTCCCATCTGACTTCACACACTCCCTCTAGGCGATTTTCTATACCAAGCAATAGTAGCTTTCAAGATTTTCCTATTAAGCTACTCCGCACTGACCAGCCCTAGTTATGATGAGTTCCCCAGATCGACCTAGGATAGCAAGGGTTCAGATCATACACCAGGGAGTTGAGAGGAAATATTTATTTTAAACAATAAAGCAAAATTGCATAAAGTAAACTTTTTTCTAATTACTAGAATCTGCACTGACCAACCCCTTTTCAACATTGGGCCTACTTTGGGGAGCCGAGGGGATTGGTTTATTTTCCAACAGAAAATAAATTGCAAAAATGAGAAAACTGAAAATGAAAGCTAACTAAACACTTAAAGATTAATGTGATTGAAATTGAAATCTAATCTAAGAAGGTTGTGTAGTGCTGTAAGATTATGAAAGTGGTTCTGTTTACTTGATCTTTAGATTATGAGATAGATTAAACTTTAATAAAAAAGAAAAAGGAAATCATGCATGAAAACTGAACACACCACCACATCGGTTCCCCACTTAAGGGGAAAGAAGAAAGAGTGAGGCCTCCTTAGCCTCACTTATTTTATTAACTTTCTTTACATTTTCCTTTCTTTCTTTTTGGAGGAGACTTGTGATCATTATAGCTTGGAGTCGGACTGGATGGAGGAGTCGAGGATCGGGTGACAACACCTTGACTCGAGACTTTCCCCCAAGGACAAACCAAGTGGATTGAAGATTTCTTCCATGTCACCCAGGCGTGTATAAAGGCGACAATATGCTCAAAAGACTAAAATGTGGTGCATTGATTGTTCTTACCTACCAATAATAACTGTTGTGCAATTTTGTTAATTTTGGTTTAGTGGTTTGTGGAGACAACAAGAGTGGTTTTATGATTGTGTCATTTTCCTCTGCAATCGACAAGAGCTGGCCACGTGTATTAGGGTGGTTTTCAGTTTGCGGAGGCAATGAGATCTGCTAACAATCTACACCTTTGTGCTCCGCAATTAGTGAGAGCCATTGATCTACATGCTCCACCCGCCATCATATTTGACTTACCATTGCATCAATTTAAAGTTATTGCTTTATGATTTTTCAAATCATACATGATTAATCAACCTTTTGTCCTTTTGCCTTCCATCTATCGCGCTATGATTGGTCATGAATGATTTCATTTGACCATGTTCGACCCATTTTTCCTCTCCTCATTCATCTGTAGCTCCTTTTAACAATTAGAAAAAAAGGATTCATATATATTTTTTATATTACTCCATAATACCTTTGTCAAATTCGACATCTGACATATTCTTTTGGGCACATAAGTTAATTGATTTTATTTATTTGGAATGGTTACAAAACCTTCTAAATGAAACGGTCCAACCTTCTATCTGTATGATTAATAAGATTGAACTCAACATTTTACCACCATGATATCTCTAAAATCTTTCATCGGTTCAAATATCAACATTGACACACTACACAACAAAACTCATTTATAACATGTGCAACACTTGCGTTTAAAGCATTTTTTAGGGCACATCTATTTCTTTGATTGTAAAAGCATTATTTTTTATATAGCACAAGAAACCTAAAGATTTGGAAATCGATCTACTAGCATGCATGATTGTCATACATGTCACTTGCTTTGTTTTTTCACTATTTTCTTAAACCTTCTCAATGTTTTTCCCCAACTCTATCACTTTTGGTTTTTGGATTTCCTCTTCTTTGATCATCCCTTCCTTTAGTCACATGTCACATATGTAGCACCCATTTCGCATCTTACACGCAATAGATGCAAATAATTAAGAAAAATGCCATTTTCTATTATGAAAGTAGTTAGAACAAGAACATCCCCAATTGTTTCTACATTTTAAAAACAAAACCCAACAAATATTTTAACCTTTCCATTTTTACTTTGACTAAATTTCAAGTATTGCAACAAAAATTATCTAATGCAATTGATATCATTTCCTTCCACATTTTCATTATCCATTAAAATTATTACTCTATTTCACATCTTATTTATATTCGTTTCAATTTTAACTTTCTTTCTTTTATTTATATGAAAAACATAAATTAAATCAATTTATTTATTTTGAGAGTCACTACATATAAGATAAAATATACTAGATTATAAAATACTATCAAGTTAATCCTCTATTTCCTTTACATGGTTTTTATTAAATCTCAACCATAAATTATATATTTATCTTAAAATATTCCTCTATTTATTCACATTGTTTGTATAATAAGAAAAACAATTCTTTAAAATGTTAATTATAAATTGTGTATTTAAATTAAGATGTAGAATGTTAATTTGTTGAACTAAAAGCCAATTCCCTTTCATTTTTAATTAATAATCCTCTAAAACTCATTTATTGATTTCGTCTTACAACATACATATTTTCTTCTTCTTAATAACAATTATTATTTTCAAGATCTACATAATAGAATGATAACTATTTCAATAACACAAATCATCATTACTTTTATATTGTACTATATTTACCTTTATATCATTGTTTTTATTAATTGTATGTCTTATTTCTTTTTTAATAGGACTTATATTTTTATTTTATAATCTTATTTGTACATATACTATTTCTTTTCCTTTGAAATAAATCTTTGTGAAACTTTTGGCTTCTCTCCATTTCAAGGATGATGCCCAATGTAAAGCTGGTAGTGTAGACTTAGTGCATCTGACCCCATGAGAATCAAGTTGGGGACCTACATAGTGCACCATATTAGTGACAATGTATTGGTGACAGTGCCACTAACCAATTGAACTAACCCTCAAAAATTTTATACACTTACTACGTCTTTACTTCTATTGCATTTTTTCTTCAATGGTTTTTCTTTTATATTGGTTTTATTTATTTATTATATACTTAGTTTCTACCCTTAATTTATTATGTACTCGACTTGCTTACCGAATTATTGTTATATCCTCAACACCAACTCTTTATATTCTTTGCCACCACAACAACTATTCATATATAAATATGACTATGCTCATAAAGTCATATGTTAAAGATCCCAACACTCCATAATAGCGTAAAGTAGGTAACTTACCATACAATACTTGAAAACTAAGTTTTAAATGGATTTCACACATAAGCAAAATGGAATCATCAAATCAAATAGTATTAGAACATTGTTATAAAATTGTTAAATGAGTTGGGAATAGTAAGTTATCTTATCATATATTACATTAAAAATAAAATTTAAACAGATTTCACACATATCAGTTCAATGGAATCATCAAATCGAATGAAAGAATAAAGCAATACATTTGCTCCTTCTCTGGATATCTTTCCTTGTTTTTCCTTTTCATTCTTTTGAGGATGAAAATCATATGTATTTGTGTTCTTACCTTGTCAACTATGATGCTACTCTTTTAGTAGCAATTGCACATTAAAAAGAACACAAGTCCTCCCAACATTCATAGTTCACTCACCTACTCCTCCATGTTGGTATGGGATATGAAATCTGACATTGTAAATGACTGATCATGAAAATACCTTGGGTACCTTTCTCAATGCGTTAATTATGTGTCAAATAAGACATACAAAGATAGTTCTCATCCTCATTCTAATATTCAAACAATGAAACCTCCTCCTCACTCTAGATCTTCCCGATCTAAACCTAATTCAACAATGTATGTAAGTAGTGGTAGAATCATCACGAGGAATCTTCTTATTCCTTTTAGGATAATCCAAAGACTCAACCACACAACAACAAATATTTAGAACCACACAACAATCTCTTGCCCACTCAATGCAAGACAAACAACCAAACGATGGGAGAAACAATGGCCCAACCAAATAAATAGTTTAAAAAAGGAACCCACATCACAAAAATTTTGGTATAGCATTCAATGGTGTACATAATAGAAAGTTCCCAAAAATTGTGAAACTAGGAGAATTATTAACATGCCACCTCATAAAGTTGGCGAGCATATTCAATTTGATATTTTGTTTATGGGATTACCTCTAGTAGGCATAAGAAAAAATATAATGTAGTCGGCTTAGATAGTTAAATGTGACCATTAATGTGTTTGAAAAAATGGAAACAATGGCACAAAGTAGGGGAGAGAGTGACCATTTGCCCCTTTTGGTAATTTGTTTGGAGTAGAAATTGGGCTATATGCAATCTAATGATCCTCTTCCTTGTCATTTTTGCAAATCATTTACCAAGAGTGAAGGAATCATGATGAAACCTTGTCCTTGTAGTGTAAAATATCCACATAGACCATCTTCTTCCTTGATTGAATTTTTCGGTGATGACTAAGGAAAATGGGCAATATATCAAGGAATTTTTTACATCATTAAAAATGATTCCCAAATTTCTATACAGTAAAATTATTTAACTTAAAAAATTGTCCCTTTTAAAGAAACTATATAAAATCCTTAGAAATTTGAATATTTATACAAAAATATCATGAAACATTTTATAATTGTCATTTTAAAAATTAATAAGATTTGCTAAGGTTTTTTCACTTTAAACTAAGTATGGATTCTTAAAATTTTTCCTACATTACACTTGTTATGGATTCTTAAATTTTTTCCTACATTACACTTGTCTATATGTTGATCATTATTCTCTTTGAATATTGAGGAATATTTATCACAACAACCATGTCCATATCTAATTATGTCCACATCTCTTATATGTTGATCATTATTCTCTTTGAATATTGAGGAATATTTATCACAACAACCATGTCCATATCTAATTATGTCCACATCTCTTGGATGATTGACGAGAAGTGAAGGCCAATTTCCCAATAAACAATGTGTGAAATTCCATCCAAAAAAATCTATTTGATGGTCTATATTAAAAAACAAAAACAAATACCATACCAAAACATAAATACATGCTAGACTCGTACAAAACATAATTTGCAAAACTAAAGTTGTATATTATGTTTTTTTTGTGAAAAACATTATTTGCAAAGCTAAAACAATATATTATATTTTTAACCTATCAATTGGATTTAGCTTGGGCATTTATATGAAGCAATTTTATCTTCTCACTTAGATTCAATTTTTTCCAGTAACATATTGATTTGATTTGCACTCTAAACATAATATATTGTAACACATTGTGTTTTTATATGAATTCCTATTGAAAGAGATTATATAGTGTAACATATTTTCTATTTATATAAATTCGTCTGGAGGAATGATAATTTTATATACTATATAAATGTTAAATTAATTTATTAGATGCAACACAATGAAAATAGATATAAAATAATAATTTCGCCAAAAAGATATAAAATAATAATAAATCATATCTTATTTGATATGCATGGTGAAAATGTGATATAAAAGAATTTATAATCCTTTTTTTTTTCAAATGTAATGAAACAAGTAAGCCAAATGACACACTTCAACAAAGGCCATTTGCCTTTTCTTAGTCAATTTATCTTTTTTCTTTTTTTTTGAAATAATATTTTTACAAAATCATCTAAAAACTATATATACCCATAGCTCTATCTTTAGTCATATTATTTGATTATTTTTTTTTAAATAACATTTTTATAAAAATATCCAGAAATCATATACACTAGTAGCTCCAATTTCATACACTGATGAGAATAATACATCATTTGCTTTCTCATCCAAGTGAATCTTTCAACTTAAAAAGATCCACTTTACTTTGCATAGTCTTTGTTGTTTCACTAATTCGCTCTTGAACAACCATTGAAATATTTGGATGTGTCCCAACTTAAATGCCCCTTATATTGGAAGAATGGCATTCTCAAGCACCTTTTCTAGTTGTGTAACTTTTTTTCCAAAACATCTTGGGATTGAGTTTCCTAATTTTTATAATCAATGTCTTCCCTCTCCCATATCCTAGAAGACAATGCTTTTAGAAGACAAACTCCCCTATGTTATTTAGTTCAACACAACACAACAACGGATTATAGTCGATATCTTATATCACATTTGGAAAGCAAGAAATGAATGTTTATTTAAATATGTATACAACACTAAAAATGATTTTCTTTTCATGATGACTTCCTAATTTGTTCATATTTGTAGTCGCAAACTTACAGGCAAGCATCCAAGGTGGAGATGGAGGTGGTGCATCAATGCTAATTATTAAACTTCTTGATGACGCCCAGTGTACCATGAGCAAGGAACTCCTTGCTCTTCATTTGCTAACCCGCTTGACCAACCTTGAATGTCCACTAACATTCACCCCGATATAAAGCTAGTCATTTTCATGAGCACCAAGGGAGGTGCAAAAGTTGATCTCTACCCAATGCACCTGATGTTTCTTGATTTGACAAGTGCCTTACAATACCACTTACCATCTCTAACTTAGAGTGCCCTATGGAGCCTAAACAAGGGAATTTGGGTTGGAGGCCAATTCCTAATGATAGAGACCCTCCTTTTGGCATGTCAGTGATTCCCTCTTTTGCATGAGATGGTGTTGTGTTAACTAACATGATTTGATTAATTTTGATTTAATGCTATAGTTTGGTAAATTGATCAACCTTAATTTTTTATTAATTGATTAAAATCATTAAAAATAAACTCTATATATATAGATGTTACCCCTACAACATTTTTTTAAATGAATATATTTTACTATCAATATATTACCAAGAAACAATATATTAATTGAAAAAATACTCACAATGAAAAACAATGATATATAAAAATAATCAATTTATTACTAACTCAAAAGTATCAAGATATATAAATTAAAGTATTTTTTTAAGAAATGTTTTATAGAATTTTCTTTGGCTACCCTGTTATGAGGAGGGTATCTATGTCATCAAAACCACTATCAAAACCACTACTTGTTTCTATATTAATACAAGCCAAATTACCTAGTTACTAGCAGCTAGACCAAACTCTCTTGAATACTAAAGTAGATTATCAATATTAATTAGAAACAAACTATCACAAATTTCAGTTATACTTCGAAATAGATTACTAAAGCCAATTTATCACTTCCATTTTCTCATTTTCTATAATAAAATTTACCCCTAAGAGAAAAGATAGAAGTTTACCCCTGCAAAGCTGGAGATTAGATCCAAATAAATAAAAAAGCAGAAAGTATAGCTAAATGAAATTTAACAAAATGGAAGACTATTAATGAATACCCATAGACACATATCAACAAACAATGACCCTGCTTGTTCCCCGCGTCTAAACCTAGCCTCCAACCGTAACTATCTGAACATTCTGATTTTACACATTTGACTAAGCTATCATCAATGCTATCCATGGCTGATCTACAACACATCAAATAAAATTTGAGGCCAAGCAACAAAAAAGAGCGAGTTTTGAGCCCTCATCACTGGTCGATTCGCTAAGAATAAAGGCGCTGGTAATGCTAGTTTCTAAACAAATATGCCGAAAACATTGCCATTTTGACTACTCATCCAATCCACTCTACATTTAAAGCATGCAACACGTTATAGCAGCATGATTCTCAGATTCGATCACTGAAATTCAGCAGCACTGACCATGTAAAAGTGAAGGGTGCTTTTACTTACTAGCATTTACCACCTGCTCTGAATGGTTTCTTAGGATGGTGATAGTGACAATCTTTGAAACTATGTGAAATACAATGTTGGAATAAGTTATTCTTTAGAACAAGGTCATGATGTCTACTGGAAAGAGCTGAGCAACAGCCCTAGCAACGAATTATCTATCATTATTCAAAGACCAATTGGTCAATTGACACTATTACACTGTCAACCAATCTCTGTAGTCAGGTAACTCCAAAATAGAGCTCCACGCGAAAATGACAATAGGTTGCCACATGCATGGTCTTTCGAGTTATTGATAAGTGTAAGCCGTGTTCATTGGCACTACTGTTAAGAGTCGACACAATTGCAACTCGGTAGGAAGTGCTGAACCCGCATCAGATACAGGAGAGATCTTTTCTCGATGCAGTCTACTATTCTAGAAATGCATGTCAGTTGGGATAGGATGAAGGGCTTTGCGAACCATTCATCATGACCAACAGCATAGTCAAATCCTTTTTTGTCATACAAGTAAATGTTACTTTGATTCTGAAAGAAGATGCAATTCTTCATCTATAAAGGATGTTGCACGGACTTCATCGCGATCATGCTTATACGTGGAATGCAAAGGAGTATAAAACAGACAGCATACTCCAAATGGGACAGCCATCATTGCAAACAATCCCCTTGACAAAGCAAATGCTTCTTTAGATGAGCCAGATTCTGGAATAGTAGACTTTGAATCATAACCATAAACATTCTCTGCCAAGATCCCAACTACAGGGGCAGCAAATGCAGAAAAAGATCCCTCAAATGCACGGTCAAAAGCATAGATCATAGTCCTATGTTTGATAGGCACTACTTCTGCAAACAATGGACTATTAGCGCATACTTGACACCAGCTAATTGTCAAACCCATAAGCAGAAGTGTAGCTCCAAACATAAACCAACTGTCTGTAGCCTGAGGTATGACTGTCAGTAGAAGCCAAGAAAAAGGTACACCCATGAAGGCACTGAATTGTGCACACAGGATACGACCAGAATGTGGAAAAATAAGTGCCACCCGATCTGCTATCCAACCACCCATGAGTGAGCCAAAAGCACATCCTCCAGCAAAAAGGCTCATCAGCATAGCTGCACCTTTATTTCCAAATCCTGCAGCAAAATGTAGGAAAAGTTACTGGCTTCATAGGAAGTAGCCAAAACCACATACTGTGTCAAAGACATTCAAATTTTGATGAGATATCCGACATCAGAGAATTTCACAAGAAAAGGTTGTATTTGCAGGCCTCTTGAAGTGTTACAACAGCTGAAAGGACATCCAAGGACACAGAAAAACAACCGAGAGAGTACGTCAAAGCTACTTAAACCAGAAATAGAGGAAGAGGAAGACATTGTTCATCACGTTTGTGTTTATTACTGAGTCAATATGAGTGCATCTTTATCACCTATTTGAGGAAGACCTCAAAATCTGAGCAGTAACATTCTTAGAAGTTTTAAGAAAAACAGTATCTTGTCTTCACATCCGCGGTCTATTTTGAGCAGCTACATATAGATAACACCGAGTGAGTGCATAAAACATCTAGGGCAGAATACAGTAGACTCTAGAGACCTGTTTCATGGATAAGCCTGAATGACTCCAGGATTATGCTCAATATGTTAATTGTATTCTATTATTATTTCAGCAGACTTTCAAGCTTAGCAGTGTTGGAAGACAGTCTTAAACAATGTCTCAGTCCCCCTTACATTGGTATTCAATCCTTCTAATTACACCTTGTGCAGTGTTACTGCCATGGGGACACTCTATCAAGGGTGTCAAATCACTTTGCAAAGGCTACAATCCATAAGGTACAGTTTCAGACCTTTCTTGAATGGAAGGTGAACTCAAATTACAAGTCTGCAGCTTTTGCATGTTCAGTAGGTTGGGTGGAGCATGACACGAAGGTCCATGTTTTGTTGTGCCTAAGAGGATGTTAGTCTGAGTCGTTTTTTGTTTTTGTACAGGTGGGTAAAATCTGTCTAATCAACAAAGCGACTGAATTGGCAACTTATTTACCTTGAGACAAGAATATATACTTTCCAACAAAAAATAGGAAGAGAAAATCAATCCTAATCCAACTAGTGCTAATGCAAGTGCGTCTGCAAAAATCTAGGAGCTATGCTACCAAAACTTGGACCTCAGCCCCTTGCTTCCATACAAGAATTGTTTCCAGCGGGGAAATTGGTATGAATATTGAAATCTCCAGGAAACTCTCCAGAAGCATTTCCCAGCAATTTCCTGTATTGATATTTCGAAAAATGTTTTATGGTTGTTGTCTGGTAGTTTCTTATACACAAGTGGCATTTCCAGTCGCAAAATTTGATTTTTTAGTTATACATAATAACAGAATGTTAGCCTTTAGGCTAATGGTCATGTTATTTTATATCGTTTATGATTCTTTCAAGGAAGTAATAGGTAAGTGACATTAATTTATTAGTGACTTGAATAATATAAATCAGTAGCCTCTAGGTGATTGGTCTCCTATTAGATTCTTGGTGTTTCATCTATGAGACTTGAGATCTACAAAAAAATATACAGAGAAAATTAGTCTAGTGTATCGCTGATTACAGGAGGCAGAGAAAATTGTTTGGGTAAATCGTGGTCTGGTAGATATAAATTACAAGCACACGATGATGCTGATGGTCGAAGTAAATTGCAGTATTCTAAAGCCTTTCTGTAACAAAGTATTTACCCCTTAATTAAGGCCTTAGCTTTCAAACAAGGCCTTACTGGAATGAAATACCCAAACTGTGAGACGACCTTTCAAAGCCTTAGTAGAGTACAACACCACAATCCATAGTTACCAGAACCGGTAAAACTGGCCGGTCCGACCAGTTCACAGACCCCACCAGTCCAAACTGCCCCTCCAAACCGCTTCTGATTGGTTCCGTACAGAACCGGTTTTTTTGCCTGAACTGGCCGGTTCTGTGAACATGACCCGCAGCCGAAAAAGTGAGGGGAAAATCAAATTTTTTTTTTAAATAAGAAAGGGTGCATGCATGGGAAGCTTCTAGAATTGTCTAGAGCCCCTAATAAAGCTATAAAAGCAACCCCACCCCTTCTCTTTCACTCACACTACTCATTTGGGTTCTCTTGAGTTTGTGAGCTAAGGGTTTTTGTTGAGTTTAGAGAGCTGATTGCAGGGCTGATTTAGAGAGGTTGCTAGGCTGATTTGAAGAGCTGATTGTTGGGCTCATTTGGAGAGTTATTTAGCTGAGTTTCTTGGACCAGATTTGGAGCATATTTGGAGCTGATTTGGAGCAGACTTGGACAAGTTTTCTTGGGCAGATTTGGAGCTTGTTTTTTTTGGGCAGATTTCAAGGTATGTAAACTATGCACTTAATCCCCAAAACCATAGTGATTACTCTCCTTAAAATTGTTGTTGTTTTCTCCTTAAAATTATTGTTGTTTTCTCCTAGCAATTAAAAAAACATAGGGTTTTTATTTGCAGATTTTTATTTGTTTCCATGGCTCCTAAAGAAAAGAGGGATCCAACATGGCTTCATTGTCAATTGATTGATGAGAAAATGGTTTGTAATTATTGCCAAAAGGAGGTTGGTGGGGGAGGTATTCATAGAATCAAGCAACATTTAGCCCATGCAAGGGGGGATATAAAACCATGCTTGGAAATTTCTAATGAACTAAAAGCTGAGATGCAGGGCCTTCTTGATGCCTTTCAAGCAGATAAAGCCAAGAATAAGAAGGTTTGAAAAGAGGTGGGGAGAAGTAGTGGTGGAACTTGATTTGATAGTGATCTTCAAGATAAAATGCCTAGTTTTGAGGAATCCTTTGCTTTCCCAATCCCTAGGCGTGATCCTTATACCAATCCTAGGGAAGAAGTAGGACATGTTGGTGGAAGTGGTGCTGGTGCATCAACATCCAAAAGGCCTTGTGGTAATCTTGACTCATTTTTTGTACCCCGCACTACCCCTGGTACTTAGCCCACTATTGATGCCAAATGGAAGAAGATAGAAAGGGAGGCTGCTTGGGAATGCATTGCTAGGTGGTGGTATGATGCAGACATACCTTTCAATGCTGCAAGGTTTGTTTATTATCAACCTATGTTGGATGTTGTAGCTTCATGTGGTTCGGGCTTCAAGGGACCTGGTTATGAGGATATTAGGGGGAATCTTTTAAAAAATGAAGTTGAAAGAGTAAAGGAATACCTCATAGAGTTCAAGGAGTCATGGTCTAAAACAAGGTGCACAATCATGTCTGATGGATGGACTAATCAACAATCCCACACCATTCTCAACTTCCTTATTGCTTGCCCTAAAGGAACTATGTTCCTTAAATCAGTGGATGCATCTGATCAAGTGAAAGATGCAAATTTACTATTTCGTCTTTTGGATGAAGTAGTTGAGGAGGTGGGGGTGCAGAATGTTGTATAGGTTATCATAGATAATGCCACAAATTATGTTGCAGCTGGAAGGATGTTAGAGGAAAAACATCATACCATTTGGTGGACTCCATGTGCAACCCATTGTTTGGACCTCATGCTTGAGGATATTGGGAAAATTGAATGGGTGAAAAAAACAATGGAACAAGGTAAAAACATAACAAGGTACATTTACAACCACTCATGGGTTTTGAACCTTATGAGAAAAAACACTGGTGGAAGAGAGCTTGTCAGGTCAGCTATCACACGTTTTGCAACGAATTTTCTTACCTTGCAATCCATGATTGACCAAAAAGCCAACCCGAGGAAGATGTTCTCTTGTGATCAGTGGAATGCATCTCAATGGAGCAATAAGGATGAAGGCAAAGATATTGTTGAAAAAGTGTATGAGAAAGCATTTTGGAAAAGGGCAGAGGAGATACTGCTATTTAGTGCGCCTCTTGTGAAAGTCTTGAGAATGGTGGATGGTGATAAACCAGCCATGGGTTTTGTTTATGAGGCCATGGATCAAGCCAAGGAGGCAACAAAGGAAGCATATCAGGGTAAAAGGCAAAAGTATCTTCCTTTGTGGAGAATCATTGATGAAAGATGGAATAAACAACTCCATCGGCCTTTACATGCTGCAGGATATTACTTGAATCCCAGGTAAGTAGTAAGTAATTTCAAAGTTTTTAAGATATATTATTAAATTTTAATTGCAAATTTTTAAACTTTAGCTGCTGTTTCAAAGTTCAAACTCATTGACTCTTAAGTTTTAACTCTTTGAAAGGTACCATTACACAAAATATTTTGAAGCAAATGGGGTGGTTAAAGAAGGATTATACAAATGCATTGAGCACATGGTCCCTGATTCCAACAAACAAGATGAGATACACAACAAATTCTTGCATTTCAATGAGAGTATTGTTACCTTTGGCATGGCTATGGCTGTTCGAAGTAGGGCAAAAGATCCACCAAGTACGTAATTGTAAAGTCTTTCAATTATATTATTCATGGCAAAAATTAAATCAAACTTTCAAACTCCTTTGCTAAATCTTCTTTGTTTTTACATGCAGCTTATTGGTGGCAGCAATTTGGTAGTCAGTGCCATGAATTGCAGAAATTTTCAGTGCGGATATTGAGCCAGACATGCAGTGCTTCTAGGTGTGAATGCAACTGGAGTGTTTTTGAGCGTATACACACCAAGAAGAGAAATCGTTTAGAGAAAAAACAATTGAATGATATGGTATTTGTTCAGTATAACCTTAGGTTGAGGCGCAACCAATTGCTGAACAAGACCCCTGAATCCAACAACATATTCTTGGATGATGTTGATCCCTCATCAGATTGGGTTGTGGAGACTCAGCCAACAACTTTTGACAATGAAGACCTTTCCTGGATGGATTTGGATCCCGAGCCACATCAAGAGAATGTGTGCACTAATGCTGCACCTGTATCTTTGCCTTCTGGACCAGGGGAATTAAGCCAGGTTCAGAATCCCCCTGTTGAGTCTACTCATGTTGAGGATGTAGATGATGACTCTGAGTCTGAGTCCGAGTCTGAGTCCTTTGAGTCTTCCTTTCAGTATGTAGATTCAGATTATTGGATTGTGTAGTCTCTACTCTCTAGAATCTAGCCTAGACTCTAGAGTTATTTTTGGACTTTATAGGCCATTTAGAGCCTTTTTGATGATATATTTTGATTCGGATATTCATATGACTATGGACTCATGGAGTGCACTTACTCTTAGTGCTATTTTGGTTTTATACACTATTACTTGTTATATATATCAAAAACTTTGCAAATTTGTGTATATTGGTTTGGATTCACATGGATGCACATGAATATATATGAGAAACTTTGCAAATTTGTGTATAATGATTTGGATTCACATGGATGCACATGAATATATATATATGAGAAACTTTGCAAATTTGTGTATAATGATTTGGATTCACATGGATGCACATGAATATGTATTTGTTTTTCAAAATTTGAATATTTTATGTATTTTTAGTGACCGGTTTTTTTATCTGGTTCCGGTTCGGTTCCGTTTTTTGGGGTCGACCGGTTCAACGACCGGTCCGATTCTGGTAACTTTGCCACAATCAACCAGTAGACATGACTTTTCAAAGCCTAGAACTAAGTACCCCTTGAGGGCCTTGCAAAGTCTTACTATAATGATATATTTACCCTAACAACTTGATACCTCTTTGTTAAGTAAAAGGGTTGATAAGGAGATGGAGGGTTGACATAGATTGGGGCCTTTCAAAGCCTGGAACACAATGTCCCAGCCAGCCAACAAACAAGGCCTTTCAAATTTCTTACAGGGGTAATGTTGTTGACGGTAGATAAGTAGTTTAAATGTAAAACATCACCCCAAGGAAAATTTGGAATTTCCAAGAAATATTGAATATATCCAAGCATTACAAGGGAAGCAAAAAACCAATTGCAAGAAAGAAACACACCCATACATTGAGGTTCAACTTTTAGAAGATGATATAGAAATATTCATTGATAATATTAATTCTTTGTTTGCCTAAGAGCAACAATTACCGACATGAAAGAAACACTAGTATTAACCCTAATGTATTGAGGAACATGTGGAACCCAGTTGAAGCCTCCGCCTGTAGCTAGGATTTCCACCCTTGTTTCCTTTTTGTTTGTAACATCCCGATACTGCAAGGTTGACTAGCTCAAATCCCCTTCCATGACAGATATCAGAGGATCCAATGCCCACAACTTTGAGAAGGATGTAGCAAACTTCCAACTCCTTGTCACGGAAGCCTTGAAACAAGGAAGAAACATCTGCTCAAAGCATGAACACTTCGTGAGGAAGCTTGCAAAGATCCTGAAGGTTAAAATCACAACCCTTACTCCCCTGAAAAAAGTCCTTTTGTTTGCAGAGAAAGCCTTGGTAGGGAATTTCATGGGGCAATGGTCAATCTATAAGTTACTCAAACATAAACTATAGATAATGAAGGGATCTTTTAATTTTTTCTCTAGCGCAGATACATTTATTTTTTATTTCAACTAAAGGAGGATTGAGAACCAATCTTTTGAAGCAGGCCTTACTGCCTGGATCCTCGAGGGTTGTATCTAAAACACTAGTCGTTGTTCCTTCTGGAGGAAGATCTCCCCACAACAATCCTAGAATGAGTTTGACTCCCTCACTTGCTGCTTATATTCTAGGATGACCTGATTTTTAGTTGATTGGAAACAATGTTGGTAAGTTCTTTGACAGAACAACTCCAAAGGTGTGCTAGAATGTATGGACATGAATTTGCACAGCAGTGGATCTAGAGAAAGGCTTAGTTGAAGCTATACAGTTGAAACTAGATGGCTAGTACTGTTATCGCACGATTTGTAGGAAAGGTCTAAAGAGCTTGAGTCAGGGCTTGAAACCGACGTAACAGGAGCTTCCCCACCCACTGTCACCTCGATGGGGGGCTCTTTCTATTTAGGAGGGCTAGTCCAAGGGAGACGTCCCTAAGCAATCTGGGTTGATGAAGGGCTAAAGGGTAATGGACCAAGTCAAAGAAGCTCCCTTTCACAGATTGCTGCCCAAATGAGATAGTCAAAGAGAGAAATCCACTGATGATGCACCTGTTTGCGAGACAAAACAAAGTAGACTAGAATATGTGCTTGCAGTGGGTTAGTACTTCAAGATATAAATGACTATCTTTATCATATATGTAAGCAAATGATATATGCTATTA
>JASDQU010371057.1:39437-50864 GCA_032191745.1 Picea mariana
CAGCTTGGGTTCAGCTATGATCTCCTGGTCCAGCAGGAAGCAGGGCTCCATAGCCCAAAGCACTGCAAAGGCATAATACATTGTTGCAAGTGCTGCTAGTAGAGAAGCAGTGTGGCTCAAAAAGCTACTCTCAGATTTGTTCAGTGTTGAGCTGGAACCCACAGTGATTCACTGTGATAACCAGAGTTGTATAAAGCTCTCCGAGAATCATGTGTTTCATGACAGATCGAAACACATTGAGATGAGATATCACTATGTTCGAGACATGGTGCAGAAGAACATTCTCAGTATTCAATATGTTCTGACGGCAGAACAAATTGCAAATATTTTTAACAAGCCCCTGTCATTGACAAAGTTTGTGTACTTTCGAGACAAGCTTGTTGTTGCTGAGAATGTCTCTCTTACTGAGAGGGAGTGTTAAAATTAAGCAGCTACAAGAGCCATTCTCCTAGAGGATGGAAAAGACCCTAGTTGAGATCTAAGGCCCCCAGTAGAGCCCTGGGATTCTTGGTATGGGACCAAGCAATTAGAGCCATGGAAAAAGACCCTAGTGAGGGCCCCCAGTGTATTGTTGGGGTTCTTGGTCAAGGACCAAGCAGTTTGATGGTATAAGTCCCTAGATGTGTTCTAGGGCCCCCTGGATGTGTTCCAGGGAATCCTTGCTCGGTGCTTGGATTGATCCTTCGTTGTGTACCTTGGTGGATAAGACCCTAGTTGTGATCTAGGGAGCCCAGTTGCATTCTGGGGTATCTTTGTCTGGGACCAAACAGTTTCTTGGTTAAGTACCAAGCCGAGATGATGTGTGATCTTCTTCTCTCCTAGGATGTTCCATGAGACCTAGGAGCAGTTAAGAAGAAGGACATGATCACATCATTGACCTTCCTCTTATGCCGGGATGATAAAAGCTTATAAGTTATATCATGAGACTCATGTGGACATTCTATCGTTAAAGAAGAACCCCCCTTTGACCTAGTCTTTGTCTTTGCAACCCCTTGCTTGAGCCACGTCCTTAATGTTTATGTGGTTTGGTTCTTTGCTAGCCGCCTTGACTTGTTGACTATTCTAATTAATATTTTATGATTAAAATATTAATTATTTAATTTGTTTAATTTATTAGGGTTTAATATAACCCTAAAGTTATGGTTAATTTAGCTAACCCTGAAATTTAGAGACCTCTCCCCTCACTCTCTCACTCATTTTTCTTCCTCCAAACATTCTCTTGGTCTGAGTTTTTGCTGCGGCTCCTTGTTCAGTTTGGTTTGTGGTGTGGCCCTACTTGATCTAATATTCTTGCTGGTATAGTGGTGCGGCTCTCTCCTTGGATCAGTTCTCTTGCTGGTATAGTGGTGCGGCTCTCTCCTTGGATCAGTCTCTTGCTGGGTATAGGCTGCGGCCCCCTTTAGGACAGTTCCTCTCCTCCCTTCCGGCCTGCCACTATCTACTTGCCATCACCCTTATGCTGCCACTGCTTCAGTGCTGGTGCCACCTGCTTGCTGCCGCTGTTTCCTTTTTGGTGCCATTTGTATTGCTGACCCTGTTTTATCGCTGGTGCCACATGTTGCTGACCCTGTTTTATTGCTCGTGCCACCTGTTGCTGCCACTGTCCTCTTTTTGTGACCTGTGTTTTGCTACCTATCCTACAGCAGTTAGTACCCTAATCAGGGTTTGATGAAGCAGCACTAAAACTGCTATGCTATTTCTGTCTACTGCTGTAGCAGCACTATATTCTTGGACAGTTTTTGTTAAGGCTGCTAGTGGCCTTCTTTTCAGCCTCTAGATTGGACAGTGGTGTCCTTGTTTCAGCCCCTTACTTGATGATTTGTATGCTGGTTAGTTTTCTGATATTTCCCTAAAGATTCTTCTTGACAGAACTGTTCATAAGATCATGATGAGATCTACCCCTGAGGGTTTGATCCATGACCCCTAAAGCTTTTTCTGAGCCTACAGAAAAAAGGATAGTAGCACGCACCTCAGGTAAATTTGTTCTTTGTGTTGTTAAGGTAAGAGTTAAGTAAATGTTATGTTACTTACTATTTTATGATATCAGAAATTTTAAATGTTTTGCTGATCATAAATTACAGTAGTTAATTCTTTTGAAAGTTAAATAAAATTTTCTGTTTTTGAGCTAGCTATATTTTTGCCCTTAAATTCTAACAAGGGACCTAGCTTCCACTTAGTGACCAGAGTATAATTCAATCCAACCCATTCTCACCTGCATATTCCTTGACATATCGTCTGATTCCACTAATTTTAATGAGCATCTTCCCTTAACATTCATCTTGTGCTCAGACAAGAGTACATATTTGGAACCTGGAAGCATGAAGAAAACCTAGCATCGACTTAGTGACCAGACTATAATTCAATCCAACCCATGCTCGCCTGCATATTCCTGTAAGTCTCACCTGATTCCACTAATTTTAATCAGCATCTTCCCTTAACTTTCATCTCGTCTTTAGAAAAAAGTACATATTTAAAACCTGAAAGCATGCAGAGGACCTAACTTCCACTTCGCGACCAGATTGTAATTCAATCCAACCCATTCTCACCTGCATATTGCTAGAAATTTCTAATGAGTTATGTATGTGGCATGGAAATTGAAATATAACTCAACCCCAAATTAGCAAACTCTCTTGAAGAGTTTCCTGTCTCACTGTGGATTTTGAAAATTACATTTGTTATTTCCTTACCTCTCTGGTTTTAAATAACAAAGACCATCTCCAAGGTGTCAATCTGTTTGGATCATTATTTCCTGAATCCTTACCTCTCCGGTTTTAAATAACAAAAACTGTCTCCAAAGTATCAATCTGTTTGGGCCATTATTTCCTTCCCTCTCTTGTTTTAAATAACAAAGACCCTCTCCAGATGTCAATCTGCTTGGGCCTTGTTTTTCTTTGCACCCTGTAATACAAACTGGTTGCAGAAAGTGTTCTCCTCCCTTTTAGTTCTCAAGAAGCAGTGCTTTTGGCTTCATTTTATAAACAAAATGGCACCAAAAGGCTGTCGTTCAGGACATTGTGAAATTTAAATGCTACAACTCTATATATAGATCATAAATTTGGAAACCAAGTGTACTGCCTTCAAATGAGGAACATTCTGAGATATAATAGACAATTACAATAGTCCAGATTATTCACTACAAGCAGAAAGTCCCTAAGATAATTGTACAGGAGATGTTTTAACTTTAGATGTAATCCTCCGCATCTAGAGACTGTCTTGAAGATTATTTCATGCGTGACAAGATTCACATACATAGAGGTAACCACATACAAATGAGTTCTAGTTCTCCACTCTGCACAGAGACTAGACTTACAGAACTTGACCAAAGATAACAATAAGAATACGATATGACTGAAATTTAAATGACAAAACCAGAACAAAGAGACAGAGAACAAAGTAGTGTTAGGATTATAGTAAGTCTCACACATAATAATCAAGAGTAAACCCAGAACACTATCTATGTAGGTATCATTGCACCCTAATATTCATCATTTCAAAGTAACCCAAGATAGTACATTAAGTGTACAAACGATTACATGACAAGATGACTTTACGATCAAAATGGTGTTCAAACTTCAGACACCCCATATATATCGATGTTAAGAGTGGGAAATAACCATAGGTGGGCTTCGCCATAAATGCTAACTATCATAGGAAGAAGCCCAACCCTAACACTAAAGAGGCACTAACATCCATTGACTAAGTCTCTGTATTCACCGAATTTAATCCTTGATGTTCAAAATTAGGGAAAATTCATGGGCAGCAGAATAAATTCGTTGAAGTCCAGTGATCGAATTCAAATTCAATTAAATTTAGTGATTAAATTCATCTAAGTTTGAAATTTGGCGATTAAATTCATTTAAATTCGAATTTAGAATTATATTTCCTCGAACTTACTGCTGAACTTTATTCACTAAATTCATCTAAGTTTGAAATTTGGCGATTAAATTCATTTAAATTCGAATTTAGAATTATATTTCCTCGAACTTACTGCTGAACTTTATCCCAAATTTTATCACATCGTTTTGCACTGACAACTTTTTTTCAAACTTCATGGCCATCAAATATGAACACAACCAAGAACCAGGTGACTTAGCCAATGTAACCGCATGTCAATGACTAGAGGGTCACTAACGTGGCACCAAGTCAAGATTACCACCATGACACTAGAATATCCCCTTAAAGAAAGGTGACATAATAAGACAAGTTTTGAGACCACAAGTCAACAACTAAAGGCATCAGCGAATAATCGCTTATATATTTGACCAAGTTAATATCACATGATACATCCCAACATCCCCCTTATTAATATTTACAGGGAAATACGTTGTCAAAATGGCCAAAGAAACATTACAACAACATCCCTCATTAATGTTTATTTGGGATGAGGAATGCAATCATGGCCAATGATGACTGTCTCCCAAAAATAACAAGGATGGATAAAGGGGAGCATGTTGAAGCTAAAAGTGATCTGAAAAAGATGTTATAGAGAAAAAGGGTCAAAGATCAACATGTTTCAAGCAAGCAAACCAAGAGACTCGCTGAAATTGAGAGTGATCCGATGAAGATGTTATAAAAGCAAGAGTGTTTAAGATCAACAAGTGTGCTCCAAGAGACGAGATGTTTTTTGGCAAGCGAGTCAAAGGCTTGACGAGTGCTCCAAACATCGCATGTGACAAGATGGTCTTCCCATCAACAATGTGTTTTGTACCATGCGCACGTGGTAAGAGAAGCAACAAAGAAAAGCTACCATCAAAAACACTATTTTGAAGACATTACTGTTACAGTTAATCAATCATCAAAAGAACCATGTTCCATGGGAACTAAATGGTTGTGTAGTGGAGGATACTAGATATTAGGAAGACCTCAAGCAATTGCTAACATGTTAGCATGACCAATCWTTAATTGATCCGAATCAGATCCAACAAGGACAATTGGCTATCAGCACAAGCTCTAGGATGATCAGCATGGGCAAAGTTTAAGGCTATGGACAATGAAGGAGATCAACTTGTTGGCACRAAGGGCCCCATGCCATCACGATTGATGTCTACCTTTGTATGTAATGTAGTCTTAAGTCAAACCTATGAGATGTAAAGTCGGGCAGAATATTGTTATACGTAAAGAAATAATGTATTAAGAAAATAAGAGACTTTCATGAGACCTCTTCCACCTGAGAGAAAAGACATTATTTCTCTCAGGTAGCAGAAACAGACTGGAGAGAAGCTAAAGCATTGGGGACACCTAACCTTCCAGCTATCCTCCCAGTCGACCCAATCTTCTATATCATGTTTCTCCACAATGAGAGAGGGGCTCTTTGGTTGTGAATGAAGTATGAGGCTGCCCAAAATTCAATGAGAAGCATAGAGATGAACTAGAGAGCCTGTAATTGCCCATTGCTGAATAATAAAGAGCCTGGCCAAACCCAAAAGAATGTTGATTTTCCCATTTAGGTTTCAAAGGTAAATTTTGAGTTATGTGCATGTTTATTGTATTTGGATTTCATTGTCTATGAGTGGAAATGGTTGCATTGTAATTTAATGGTATATGGTATGCACCAAAAATTAATGGTTGTCTATGTTTTGCTTTCGTAAAGAGAAATCCATGACAGTCGTGATTCGAATTCGTTCTTCCTTGGATATAGTGCCCATGTGCCAGTAAGCCAATCTAATAGCTCTTTAACCACGCCTGTACATCCATTTTTGAAGTTTGGAATCGACGGCTCTCCTTCTAGAGTTGTTGCTATTTGCTTGGGAGTTGCTAATTTGGTTTTTAGGAGTTGCCAGAGTCAATTTTGTTGCTAATTGGTGTCTACACTTCGTTCGTAGGTCGTGCATCGCATTCTCGACGTTGTTTTCCTTTGCCCACAAGTCATATACAGACCATAATTCGAAATCTGGTGTAGTTTGGGCATTTATTATTTTCCCATGAGCCACATATACGTTTTTTTCTTCTTCGATAACCCAATACACCCCCTGGACATTTTTTTAATCTATTGTTGGTTACAAAATTCGCCCTTTAATGTTTACTTTGTCGTTGAATATCAAATCCACCCTCTAGATTTTTTTTTCAACAATTGGTCGACTTCACTTGCAAATAGTTCATTTATTTCCCTTGGTTCGACTAGGTTTCTCTCGTGGTCGATTTTCCTTCATTTAGTCGAACAGACTTTCCTTTGGTCAACCCAACCACTGGAGTAGCTGACTGAGCTTTCATTTGGTCGACCCGACCACTGGAGTAGTCGACCAATCTCCCATTCGGTCGACCCGACCATCAGAGCATTCAACTAGTCTCCCATTTGATCGACCCGACCATCAGAGCATTTGACGAGTCTATCATTCAGTCGACCCAACCATCGAAGCATTCGACGAGTCCGTCATTGGGCCTGTTAACCCCCCATGCCTAGGGGTAACTAGAGGAGATCATATCTTGTGGCCCGCAATGGAGAACATGATCCCGACCGTGATGATGATTAGCATGTCCACAGATGGAAGCCCAACAACCCCAGCTACAAGTCAACCAAGGCTCATCACCTCCAAGCAACCCAGAGAATGGGATATGGTAAGCCAGTGTCACCATGAGGTATGTTAGTATTTTCATGCAAAGTGTTGTACTTAATTTCTCGAGCATGTGGATGAGGATATTTGGTTGAAGTTGGATAATGGATCATTGGCTTAAGAAATTGTGTCAATTGCCTTGTTTCACCTTGGTGGTCAGCCTCTATGGTCTGGTCCCATGTTGACACTACTCAGGGGAAAGGGGTACTACTGGGGGGCTCTCACAAGGGAAACATTCCATTCCCCAACACTTTCCATCATGGAGCCTCTCATAGTGTACTAAACTTTGGTAATGGGTCATGGTCCATTCTCTCATGAGAAGAGGGGCTAAAGGCCCGAAGGTTGATTGCAGCTGCTATTAAAAGAATAAGAAAATGATGCTAAAGAAAGAAAGGAATGATAGCAAAAAAGGAATAACAAAAGCCAGTCCAAACTTGAGCTCTACCCTTCAGGGCTCACCCCAGTCCCAAATAGCAATGTTATAGCTTGAAACCTTATAAAAGGGGATTTGCAAATATGATAAAGCGAACTAGAAAGATGGTTGATAAAGGGGTTTGGAAAAGATAGTGCCTAAATATGGGGTAACTCAAGAGCAAGTGCACCCTCCATAAAGGCGCCCATAGAAATGGATTTAATGACACTATGAGCCATGAGGTAAGCCCTAAAACCATATCACTATCACACTTACTCTTGACGGGTTTTGAAGTAAGCCCTAAAACCGTATCACTATCACACTTACTCTTGACGGATTTTTAATTTCCCTCTCACTCTCGGGACCTATCCCTCTACCTAGGTTATTTTATTTTCTGCCTAGGTGGCACACTTGATAGGGTTGGATGAAGGCCCTCCCATACTTAAAATTGTTAACTCACATGGGGTCCTGGGCTGGTGTGATGCCTGAAGGGGATACTAAGTTGAATTGTCTTACATGGCTTATATCCTAAGTTACAGCTTACTTTGCATGCCCTAAGGACTAATGTTTCTTATCAACCTTGACTAACCATGTTTTATACTTTGGTTTGTTTTGGATGGCCCTGACATGGTTCTTTGAGGAACGTCCTGGGCTTGTACCCAAGACGTTGTGCCTTCATTGCAAGACCTTGGCACGTGTGATGGAGAGCAGGGGATCGTCCAGTGACTCACCACCTTCACACATCAACTCTCACATCCTCAGAACCCTGAACAATGGACAAATGAGCTTGGTAGGAGCAACTTTAGTCATGATGGCACACAGATCGACTAGAAGCCCATAGGCTAGGCAGAGTACCCCGTGACTTATTTTGCACCAGGATCAGGGATGTTGCGGCAGCAGACAATCAGAGATAGTGCAGAGACGAGATGCAGCTCCCCAAAGCCTGGACGCAGCACCTAGATCCTGAACGTTGGCCCTCTTATAGTGATGATATCACCTTTCTAAGGTATGACCCAATTAGGGTTTGGTGCATACATGTGGTATTGATGATGCATGGCATGACATTTGGTGACGAGAGAGATCACTTGCTCCCACTTTGTTCCAGATTGATGCGACGTGGCCTTCGGAGGCCCCCTCCTTGCCTAAGGAAGCTTGACGTCTCACACGTGTGCCTCATTATGATTTATTTTTGCAATTTAGCATTTTGTAAAGGTTAAATGAGGGGTCGGCCCCACTTCTATTTTGTTGTTGACAATGGACAAATATGTGAGGTTAGCCTCATATAAAAAGGCTAAACCTCACTTTCATATGATCATCATCTTTTCTCATCATTTGTGAGAGCTACTTCTGAAATTTTCTCCCTTTTGGGGCTACTTCGTCTTTCTCTCTCATACGCCATGCTTGGAAAGGCTCTCTTGTGGATGCTTTGTTGATTTTGGATGGATATTTCTGCAATCAGGGTTAAATGCTCTTGGTTTCTTGGATAAAGTAAGTAAATGTTTGCAATTCTTGTTTATGTTATTGATGTTTATGGTGAAATTGATATTTTGTTGCAAGAAGTCTTGTTAATTGAAACCCTAAGAGAGGAACATAAGTGCTTCTTCCTCTCACAAGGTTATATTTGTCTAAAATTGGTTAATTATCCTTGCAAGGGTTAGAATCCTAAAGCCCTAAAGTCCTAGCACTTTAGGATTTTATTCCTAGACATTTGATCTTTGACCTAGTTGAAGCTACAAGGGAGGAACGATTTCTAGAGCCCAAATGTGCTTGCACCCTAGACGTCCTTCTCCTCAAGATCTAAAGCCTAAGGCCCAAATGTGCTTGCACCTTAGGGTTTAGATCCTACCTCTTGGTTTCAAGTAGATCAACCTTCAAGTTTGGATGCATTGGAGACTCCATAACCCTAGAAAGGCACTAATCTTAAAGCAACTCGTGTAGTGAATTGATTGATAAAACCTATCTTTCCAACTCTCTCCACTATTCTACCAACTATACTAACTCTAACTTTGGCAAACTCATCATATTACTTCTTGTTGTTATAAAAGTTTTCTATAGCCATCTAAAACTGAATTAATTTGTTGCATACACTCAACTAAAGGTGGCTTAACTCACTCAGAAATTTCCTCTAACAATTGGGTAATATTCTATTGGTTATGTGCTTATTTTTCATGGTCAATTGTGGTATTTGTGGGCATTAATTATTGTTGCTATTACAAATCATTTACTGTTGTCATATAATTGTTTACTGCTGCAAATTTGTAACAGCCATTGAAAATCTATCTTCTTTAATGAGGTTATTTTTGCATACTTTAACTTGGTAGTTGTTGTATATATGTTGCAAAGTGTTCTTGTTCCAGGCAGGTACAAAGATCACCTTCAACCTCTTCTCTTTCCGACCTAGACCAGAAAACCAGTGATCAAGACAGGCGGCAATAGGCTTAGCTACTAAACTTGTTATTTGATCCCTTGAGATCACCAAGGAAGCCTCCCTTGTGGTGGACCTCTTCCATCACTAAAAGGAGGGAAGATCCTACTAAGGTGACCGTGGTAGTTTCTTCCATAGTTACACAAGATTTGGGGATCTTGTGGTGGGCTTTGCACAAGTACAAATCATGTGATCATAGGGTTGACTCAACTTGTGGGCAGTCAACGGGTTTGTTATTTGATCGACTCAACTATTGGCTTGGATGGTCGAGTTTCCATTAGCTAGTGGGAGCTAAGATTATAATTTTATTGCAAAGGTTTCCATGTTGGTGAGACGGATAGGCTATATGCCTTCCGTTTAAGGATCATCAACCCAACCACACAGTCTTGATTGTGAGTATCTATCCAATATTTTTCCATATAGCTTTCTTTATTGTCCATTTCTAAGAAGAACAATTGTCATACCAATAAGTGCAACAATAAGAATTTCAATACCTGTATGGAGAACAAGAACGCCTCCTATCACCTGTTGATTTTTCAATAAGCTAGGCTTAAGCATAAAGTTCATTCCATTTTAGCATTTTACTTAAACCATAACCAATTATGTTGCAGCAACCAAGATCACAAGAAGAAACACCATGAATAAGTACACAAGAAGTATCCTAGGAAACCCTTCTCAACAACGAAAGAAAACCCATCCAATCCTTTGCTATATTCTTCAAGAGAAAGACCTTCAATACCAAAAAAAACCTAGCACACAAAAGGGTGCTCACAAACCCTAGAAGACTAGCGCCCAAGAGAGGTGTGCACTTTTCCCAAGTAGATGTACTTGCTGAAATTTCCAAACTCACACCAAAGATATGATTCCTCAATGGGGAATTTACCTTTATTTATCTTAGACTTGACCTGTCAACAAAAGTGTCTATTGGCACAAAAAGGTCGACCTCTCTATCCCATAATATAATTAGTATTAACCAGATTAATTATCTTTTACATTAATTATCAATTACATTAAGATGGGGCCGACCAGTACCCTTTACATTACAATTAGGGTTACAGGCAAGTCTAACTCTTGAACAATATAGCAAGGGATCTCATACACCCACTAGTGCTCAGCCACTAGGGGCACATCCATAGGGATGTCCATATCTTTGGCTCACTGCATTACACAGAAGAACCACTTCTCACTAGTGCTCAGTCACTAGGATCACGTTCACCTGTGCTCGTCCACAGGCACGCCCACTCAACAGATCTTCTTTCCCACTGCATTACACAGGAGAGTCATCTGGAGTTCATCATCAACTCTCTACTCAGAGGAGGCTAATACATCATCTTCATCTCTGTCTCATGACGATGCACCCAGCACTTTGGGATTTCACACGTTCACCTTGTGCTCAGCCACAGGCACGTCCAAATCTGCAGATAGTTCATCATCAACTCTCTGCTCAGAGGAGGCTAATACATCATCTTCATCTCTGTCTCATGACGATGCACCCGGCACTTTGGGATTTCACACGTTCACCTTGTGCTCAGCCACAGGCACATCCAAATCTGCAAATCTCCTTTCTCACTGCGTTACACAGGAGAATTATCTGGAGTTCTTCTCGACTCTCTGTAAGGAGGAGGCCATCTCTACGTTCCTGTTGTCTCAGATAGGAACCACACACCGCTCTCAGGGGCTCTCTCTCAAGTTTGTGTCCTGGAGAATGTCTCACATAGCTGCAATCATAAACATCACCATGATGAGGATGTTGATATTATTGAGATGTCGATGGTGAATGTTTTGGTTCTGTCACCTCCCAAATTGTACTTAATGATAAAATCCCTAATCCACAACGCACAACCCAAGAGGGAACTACTAGGACAGTCACGATTGTCACCTAAGTAACCCATCCCCTTCACTTTAGACCAGCGCTCCCCCAGCTTAAGGGGGGCATCCCTAGTAGGATTACTAAAGCTAAGCAATGAGGCACAAGGTGAAGTGAGAGTAGCTTTAGTAAAACAATGTTTTTGGTATTTTGGGATATAAAAAAGGTGATG
>JASDQU010371058.1:23868-47132 GCA_032191745.1 Picea mariana
TTCCCGACACGATCTGAATCGTTCATTTTGGAGGACGCGCGTCAGTAGATCTAGAAGGGTCGGAGTTCAGAGCATTGGGGATTTTGAAGGGAAGAAACCCTCGTAGTTTGGAATCGCGATACGTGAAATCCCGACAGGAGAGTTGTGTGGGCCACAGGTGGAACTAGCGGAGGACAGGTGTCAGACCTCCGGGAAGAGTCAGGAATCGGCATATCGGAGTTCTTGAGGACAAGGAACTCGAGACATTTCAATTCCCGAACCCCGGAGGAAATCGGGACCGTTCATTTAGAGGACACGTAGTAGAGATCTGCGCCATCGGAGAAAATCCTGACAAAGAGTCAATCTATTAGCGTTTGGAGTTCATCGGGATATCGGAGATCCCGGTGACAAGTGAATTGTGCATTTTGAAATTGCGATCCGCGAAACCCTGATCAGTGGGGAACAAATGTCCGAATAGCGGAGCTAAGGGAAGAGCCGTAGTGGGAGCCAGTTGTCAGCTTGACGAAGAATCGGTGTTTGAGAGATCGGTAAACCTACGAATAAGTGTTTTACGACATTAGAAACCCCGTAGCCCCGATGAGAGGTAGGACTATGGTTCTGGAATCAGTGGTCACATTGGCCAGGGCTTAGCTTGGAGGGCTGAAGCACATCTAGAATCGGAGGATTGGGAGTTCCGGGTACATGTGCACCTTGGCACTGCAAACCCCAAAACCCCGATGATAAGTTGTTGCTCTGGTCATATGAACGCAGGTCACGTTGACCAACAGTACGCTAGAAGGAGCTAGTGAAAAAGGGGCGCATCGGAAATTTGTCCCATCGGTGATCGGGGATTTGAGAGGACAGGGACTCTCGACAGTGGAAAGTCTGAAACCCCGAATCCCGATATTGAATCGGGGATTGGCATTTCGCTAATGCAAGTTTCTGGAGATTTCTCATTTGTGAGAAATTTACCCAAAAATTTTGATTTATGATAGTGGGTATGTTACAAACATCTTCCCTTACCACAAAAATTGATTTTTTCTTTTCATTTCTTAACACACTTATATTTGTGGTTATGCTTTCGAAAAAGAGAGGTTTGGTATTTCCCTTTAGAAAAATTAATTGTAAGATATCATTTAGCCTATTCTTCCCATGCCAACTCGCCAAACCTTGAGCCTACTATTTCATATCCCTCCAGAAGATTACAACCCTATGTTGGTTCATATTTCTATGATTATGAGCAAATTGGAATGAAATATTGTGATGGGATGGACCTCATTTCAAGATCAAATTTATTCGTATTGATATTATGGTGACATTTGTTTCCCTTGAATAAGCCCCAATCCCATATACCACAATTCCTTTTGAAGTTAACACTCATACCTCTATTTTTGACAAATCGGACCCCTCAAACTTTGGCTTATCTTGCTGCAAATATAGAGGACTATCTAACACATAAACTTCAGTTCATTGTAAGCTTTAGATCCTCTCCAAGCCTCTATTACCTCTTCCCTAATTACAAATATGGACCTATGGAAAACATCTTCTTCCTCTTCCAAGTCTTCTTCCATTCTTCTAAATCCAATTGATCCTTAATATGAGTTATAGTAGGCTCATAATTCTATTTAGACTTGTAATGCTATTTATTTCCACATTGATAAACGCAATGCTAAAAATATGAATGCAGAAAGAAGAAGGAATTCCATAGTTTTATAAGGCAGTATTCAGCACAACAATACCCAATTGTCTTTATTCAATCAAAACATTTATATTTTGCATACCACAAAAAACAGTAAACAAGAATTCATCTATAATCTTATTTCAATAATACCATAGAATACATTTAATTGATGCACAATAAACTCTTACATTTCATTTACTAAATAATAATTCAGATATCTCAAAAGTATAGAAATTGTTTAAAAAAATTATATTTATTTATTATTGATAATGAATTGGAGGATAACAATCATTCCTCCCAACCATCTACACTAAATCTAATTGACAAATATTGAGGATTTACACAAATGACCAACTGAATTCTACCTGGACATTCATAGCCACTAGATGTGCCTTTACAAATGGCATACTTCTCACTTGCATTTGCATTTGCATTTGGGAGGGTTAGAAAGGAACAGGTTCAAAGACAGTTCTCATCACCAAATTCTTTGTTTCATTGTTGGCAATGCTAAAGCCATCTCGGTATTTGTAGAGGTGGTAGAAAGCTCTCAGAATGTCAAAAGCATGTTTCTTGGAGGAGATGGGAACATTGCTGTCTGGTTTGAGAAACTCCCAATTTAATTCCTTGATCTTGTCCTTTATCATAGTATCGATCTGATTGAGAGCATCTTCCTCTGTTGCTCCGGGATTGTCTTTCATATAACACGATATAGACGAAGCTTCTTCACCACGACTCCTCTCTGCCTGCATTCAAATTCAAAATATGTATTCAATATCATGCCATTCAAATTCAAAACCATGCCATGTATTCCATATCATGCAATCCAAATTCAAAACAAAAACCAGTCCTAAAATCAATTAAATGCAATGCTTTGCATTTGATTTGATATAGAAGGATGGAAGATGCCATCTCACTTTGTAGCCGCACACGTCACCCCGTAGTCGAAGGATGGAAGCTGCCAGGTCATTGAACCTGGATGGAAAATCAATCTCCTGCAGGATGTGAAGAGGAAGGGGAACATCCAACGTGAGAATGGGTTGCAGTGTGGCTGCTCGATACCCAAAACTCACCTTCCCGTTCTCTAAATACTCTTCAAACGTCGGTATATAACCGCTGGAGATCCACTTTGCTTCTTCCAAAAACGCATCAAATACGGCTTCCCACTGCACAGCACAGGAAAAGCAGMAAATTAAGTGAGCSTGGGCCTTGGATACTCCAATATATTGCAAACCTAACATTATCAAAAGGGGAGAAATATGTTTTTCACTGCAAGTGTATATRTGAGTTAGTATTTTCCATACGGTGTTTCGAGCATAGCTGAGCGTGTCTCGGCCTTGAGTCTTCTCCGCCTCTCGAGCCATTTGATTAACGCATTCGTAAAACACCATATATACCCCTTTCATATATTCTGGAAGGCACTCTGTGGCGGACGGATCCCATCTGATCATTATACGCACACAGTTAATTGATTGATCATTATGCGTTATTATTTTTATTCGATGAAATGAAATCATCACCACTTCTTACCTCTTAATTGCGGCTGTGAAGAGTTCGAGCTCGTCCATCGTTCCGAAAGTGTCATAGATGTCGTCCAGAACTATTCCAAGATAACACAATTTGGCAAAGCCCAATCTGAATGCAGAATGTTTGGGCTCAATCGCAATGCAAGAGGCCAAAGTGTAGAATTCCACATGACGATGCCGAGTGAATGTCAGTTGAGAGAAACCCGAATCTTTCCACCATCTGCAGAGGAATTAATTCCGTTATTAGACCACTCAAATCCGAAGAATTAAATCGAATATTAGACCACTCAAATCCGAATTTGTCTATATAATATAATCCTGGAGACAGTTTATCACCTGGAGACTTGTTTTAATTCTCTCTGTTGTAAGGAGTGAAAGATATTGAACTCCAGTTTTGCAAGTTCTAAAAGTTTCTCGGTCCTGAAAAGGAAAATGCAATGTAGATTTAACATTTAAATACCGGTAATTTAGATGATTTTATAAAACAGCGGAAAATGCAATGTAGATTTAACATTTAAATATCAGTAATTTAGATGACTTTTCCAACAGAAAATTAGCTAATTATATTAGTGAAAATATAATTTTTACATCTTCAAGACTCCACAAGAGTCTATAGCAGTACTACTCCAACACCCATGCTCAGTAGCAAAGAAAGCAACACAATCCAGCACAGCAAGCAGGTTGCAACCAAGTGAAACAAAAAAACAAGGCAGAAAAAACCCATCAGAAACTAGATAAAGAAGCTAAACCAGTGGCCGCACACCCTCAATAGAACCTCGAAGTGTTTGATCAACACAGCACGCCCCAACAGGACCTCAAAATGTAGACCATATCACTGCACGCCCTCAAAATGGATCTCAAAGCTCTGGTCCAAACCCTCAAGAAGGAATACAGAATGAAGCACAGGAAAATACTTCAGGAAAAAAAATGACACCGTGCAAGCAACTTTCAAATTCAAAGTTTTTATTACTATAAAATAAGTCCAAGATAATAAGGAAGTTTGTCGAGTTTGAAGACGTAGGGATTGTTGTAAGTAGAGTTTGTTGTGAGGGATCACCAACATGTCTTCTCAAACTTAAAGATATGATTTTAATTATCTTATTTTAGCTGATATGATTTTAACTATCTTATTTTAGCTGAAGGAAAAAAAAAAAAATCATTGTAGATAATGTTAAATTGAGATGGCATTAAAGTAACAATTATAGTAGATTAACTAAGAAAAGAAAGAGGTGGAATGTTATTATTATAAGAAAATAAATCACATAGCTTGGAACAATAGATTTTGAACCAATGATATTTTCAAGGGAAAAGTCAAAGTTATACCACATGTAGTTAATGCAACCATTGTTAATAGATAGTTAGAGGATTTTGTATATGTAATAGTGGTATTTACCCAATTTAAGGTGTCCCCATGGCGTTAGGCCCTCACCAGAATTGAGGCATGTATATTTTTAAAATATATATGAAATATATATGATTTCTTAAGTCTAATACGACCATGTAACATCAAATAGTTAAAAAGAGGAAGATATTTAACTTGGCAGAGATCTTGTCTACCAACATCCTTCTAGTAGTCAAGAGATCATTGGGATCCCCTCCAAGGTTGGTGTTGGCTTCTTCATGTCAACCTACCTGATAGATTTTGTATATGCCATCACTCCTTTTCCACTGATGAAATGGAGTTGGTCACTATATGAAAAGCCAATTCATATTTACTACTTGGTGTTATGGAACAAGAAATGTAAAAATCATTTATATGACATGTGTGAATTTTCCATGGCCCCTTTACATGATTTTATTTTTGGACAACCAACTCCAATGATCTCTAAGGAGGTTAAAATGTTCTAGAGAATATAGGTGATTAGTTTATGGATAAATCCTTCTCCTATTTTAGAATATATGGATGTGGTGCAAGACCCCATTTGCTTCTCAAATACATGTCTGACACATTAGCATTCATAGAAATTACATATAAAACAATTGTCTCTGGGATTACTAAACAATTAAGTCAAAATCCAAAGAGGTTGTTGCCTACGTTTTCTCTAAAATTAGGAATTTACTCTTTATTAGACCAAAATCATGCTCATTTAGATGATCACATGGTGGAATATGTTTGGTTATATATCATAATCCATTATAGGCATGATCCCAAATATATTGTCAATGTACATTTTGAGATCAACCATGTATACCATTTCATATGTACATGAAGAATTCCCTTTTGATTTTCTATTTATAATAGCTGAAGATTATAATCAAGTATTATTTAATATCTATTATATACATAATGTAGAAGAAAAGGATGAGATTCAAACTTTTCAGGTAGAAAGGAGAAAAGCGTTCTTTGAAGAGAGAAATAGAAGAAGTGGAAATTTAGAAGACAATCTATTTGATCTAGAGAAGAACAATGAGCCTAAGATTATCGAAGATAAAAGTGAATAATAAAGTAAGGAGAATCCTAAGAAAAATGCAGAGGATCAACAAAACCATGATCAGAATGAGAAAGATAAAAATGAGACATCTTAGTGCGAATAGGGAGTATGAGGTGAAAATATGAATAAACACATTTGCTCAAGTGATTACTCCTAAATATTATATTACCCAGTCACAAGTTAAGGATATGACTAAGAGTGCTACAACTTAGAGAACAATTACTAGGATTTCTAAAATTATTTCACCCACAACTATTATCACACCACCGATGATCCGAATTATATTGAGAAAAATGAGATATAAACCAAATTATAGCACAAAACAAAAAAATATAGTGAATCCCAACTTCTATTAATGAAAAAAATATCAAAATATTGTAGAACACAAACTAGATAGAATGGTGGTACCTTATCTATGAAGAGAAGAGATATTGGCTACACTCGTTTGAAAAAATATGATTACAAAGAGGCCAAAAAGAGTGTTATCATGAAGCCTAAAAGGAAAAAAAATAAAAAAATAAAAACCTTAACCCTAGAAGATGAAACACCAAAAGTATTATGGGCCACAAGGTGGTTAGTTGATAGGCTAACTTCTTGTGGGAACAACTTTTGCATACGACCTTCTTTTAGGGTGCATGATAACTCATTGGAAAGAAATGTATGAGGATTAAAAATTCGTTGGGGCCAGGTATGCCATGGAAACCATTGGCCCCTCTAAATGACCAAAAAACATAGTTTAGGGCCTCACAATTTTTGGACCTGAAAAACCATAGAAAAACTGCTAAGAAGATAGAAAACCATTGAGCCAGTGGAAGAGGTGAGAAGCCACAAATATCCACTTGCATTAGTCCTCCCCCCTTAGGAAGCAATGGTATCCATTACGTCAAGTTACCTTATCAAATGGGGGAATTCTGTTGAATTTGGCTCCTGGTGAGCCACTTGTCATGGTGAAGAATTTGCCCTTCTTTGATGACTCGATAGAGTTGTATGTTATATTGGAAGGTGCCTTTCATATTTGTATCCATGATTCAATCAATTGTATCATGCTCAAGGTAGTTAGGGTTGAGTTTTGTAGGGGCCAAGTGCTCATCTATCTCTGAGTTGTCTAGTAGAGGCACAAAATATGGGAGAAGGAGCTCCACATTAAAGAGTGTATGTAGTCCACTAATACTATCTCTAGAGATAGCATTAGTTCGCCTCAAAAGATATATATACCATAATGCAGTCCATTTTCCTAAACTTCAATAAAATATTTTTGCATAAATGGTCTATCGCCTCAAAAGATATATATACCATAATGCAGTCCGTTTTCCTAAACTTCAATAAAATATTTTTTCATAAATGGTTAATTTGTATTGATTTACATGCATAAATTAATATGACTAGAGAAAATCGATTACTAATAGTCCTAATAATACCCAACATAATCAACCATGCGATTGAGCTGAATAGAACAATATTCCAAGCAATATCTCTACAACACCTTTAATAACGAAGGAGGTTGGGTTCACTACACTAAAAATATGGAAGTTCCAAATTTTATTTTAAGTCAAAATAAATTATGTCGACAATTTTATTAAGCAACTCCAGACTCTATTTATCACAACTGACAACAATTCGAGGCAGATCAACACTAGGTAGAGTTAAGGTTTACACACAAAAAGGTTCAATGCATTGTTAAATGAGCTCAAAAGTGGCACCATGCAATTACGTAAAACAAGGCTTACCGCCTTGGAAGACTCGAGAATGGATATCAAATTCAAATTCGAAATACAAAATTCTGAACATCGACTATAATATTTCAGTTTCTAGAGTTTACAACGACCTTCACAAATTAATTTAGAATTTGCAATAATTATACAACGACCATATAAAATTATAAAATTCAGATTGTAAATTAATTTTACAGTAACTCTACGAATTTCTGAATTCTTAGATTCCAACAACTTGATAATGAACAAATAAATTTCTAAAATTCAGGAGCTGCAAAATTTAATTTGGCAGCGTTCATAACAAATTAAGTTTCTAGAATTTGCTATTTAATTGTACAACGACAATACAAAATTTCAATTTTCCAGAATTACAACACAATTCTACATCGATATAAAATTTCTAATATACAATTTTCTCTCTTTACAATTTAAATTTGAGAAAATAAAATACTAGAACCTATGATGATGGAGAATTAAGGGTGTCCTTCAACGACTTGCACTATCTTCTTACTCTCGCTTTCTAATCACCCAACTTCACTGATACCTCCCATCCAATGTTATGGGTACTATTCTTCCCCCTTATCCCCCGAGCTGCAAAGGGGTCACCCACAAGAAACTAGAACACACTAGCTTTCAATCTTGCCTCGCAAGGAAGAGCTTCCAATCTTTCTCAAGCTTGAAATCCCAACTCTCACAAGTAAAACATAGTCCAACCAAATTTTGGCAGCATAACAATACTAACCCAAAGTGAGATCCATTTCCCTTCTACACCATTTTTTTTATAAAAAAATCTCCAATGACACATGTCCCCATGCAAAATTATTATCTTTTTAATTAATTTAATTATGATTAATCACCACACACTTTTCACGCTCTCCCCAAGTTGCACAAGTAATTACCTTTTTTATTTTATTAAAAAGCCAATTTTCCTCACATTCCCCAATGTGTTCCTATTTTCACTCATAGTTGTCCCTTGTTCCCCAAATTCTCATTTAATGAATGTCTCCTAACTAGATCTTAGTTAGAGTTAGATTAGGAGTCTTCTTCTAGTTAGACTTTATGGTAGTTTGACTTAAGATACTATTCTATGTATATACCTATTCTCTCAAGTTATTATTTCTTTTTATTTAAAAAATTCTTTTTATTAAATTCATGCACACATTTGCATTTTATTCACCCTTTAAATTTTATTCCCTATATTTTTCTAGAGTTTGAATTTATCTCATATCTTTTAACTTATGCCACAGTTCACTTAATCATTTGTTTAAATTTTAGACTTAGACTTAGTCTTAGGCTTAGGCTTAGGCTTAGACTTAGGATTAAACTTTTGTTAGGATTTATAATTTACTGACTAATTAATTATTTTATTCTAACAAGGTCTAACCATTTAAATGTTTTCTAGGCCACCTAGATTTATTGACTCATGTTTTAATTACACGATGTGCCCTTCAATACACACCTCTGTGCTCCAAGGGTGCCACTCGCCTTTGACTGAATTTGGAAGTTTATCCGACCCTAGGAGTCAACACTCCATTTGGTCAACCTTGTGAGAGACTAAGGGCTTATAAGGAATAAGGAGTTCGCCTTATTGTGCACCCCTTATAATTTTTCATGAGTGAGTGTCTCAGTCCTCTCTCACAATATCGTGGACCTCTCAAACTAGGTAATTGTTAACCTGCAATTCAGGCCATGGCGAGAGTGCTAGTAGGCTGTGAGAGGTATGTTGCCACACCTCTCCCTCAAATGTATGGTTTATGTGCATGGCCCCTTTAATCGTTATGTGAGTTGGATTAGTAAGCATCATCAAGATTGCATCCATTGACAAAAACAATGTCAATAATCCATATACATAAATCATACTGTAATCAATCATATGTCACATATCCATATACATTATTGTAATCAATCAATAATACTCACAAAAATACAATCCACTCCCTGACTCAATCTAGAGTCCAAGGAGGTCTATTGATGCCATCAACATCCATAACTTGTCATGTGTCATGCACATGTAGGAGAAATCATCAATAATATATGCCAATACATATACATCAAAATAACAATAAGTCACAATACATCATCATCATAATAACTCATAATTGAAACGAAATCATAGTGTACCATAACTGAATCACTTGCATGCAAGTGTCCTCAGATAGTAAGCCAATAAAAGTGTCCTCAGTAGAACGGGATGTTACAGTTCTGGACATATATTTTTGTTCTCGCTGCTTTAGCCCATAAGTGAATTGGAAGATCTTGATCATGGATCATGGATTTCACTGCTTCCATGATTGTTTGATTCTTTATTTCTTCTACACCATTTTGTTGTGGGTTGTAAGGAGTGGCGAGCTCCCTCTTAATTCTGACATCTCTACAAAAGCATTTGAATTCTTTTGAAGTTTACTCTCCTCCATTATATGACCTGAGTATCTTAATATTCTTCTCGGATAGGTTTTCTACTAAATCTTTGAACTCTTTGAATTTTTAAAACACTTCATCTTTTAACTTTAAGAAATAAACCCAACTCTTACGAGAGTAATCATCAACAAATGTGACATAGTATACATACCCTCTTAATGAAGTTGATGGCATTGGACCGCATACATCTTAATGAACAATATCCAATATTCCATCCTCTTTGCTGTCACTTTTCGGAAAAGGATTCTTCATATTCATTCCTTGTGCACATTCTTTACATACACCTTCATGATCAACCTTTAATTCTAGTAAAAATATGACTACCTTGCTCACATATGGTAGGGAATTGTAGTTAATGTGAGCAAGCCTTCTATGCCAAAGTTCACATGGACTTACAGTACTGTGTGTTAAGGCTGCATTTGAGTGACCTTTTAATTTGTACACGACACATTCTTTTCTTCCAATAACAACTGCACCTTCTATAGTTTTTCCTTTATACCACATAAGAAATTTACCATCTACAAATGCAACCCAAAAACCTTTCTTGTCTAAAGAAGAAATAGAAAGTAATTTTTTCTTCAAACCTGGTACATAAAGTATATCCTTCATCCTTATTAGAGTTCCTGAATCAAGCTTGTAGGTGGCTTCTCCTATTCCTTTGATTGGGTACTAATAGTCATCTCCAAGCGAGACTTTTTGGGGGGATGTATTCTCTTTAATGATGGAGAGAGTATTCTTGTTACCTATCATGTGATTGGAAGCACCACTATCTATGAGCCAGGTATCATTTCCAGGTGTCACNCTAGTTGTCTTCTTGGGTGGCTCATCATCTTCGGTTGCATGGGAATGATGTATTTTGTTATTTTTCTTCTTTTATTGTTCTATCTTGAGAGGACAATTTTTAACAATGTGTCCTATCCTTTCATAATGATAGCACTTGTAGGAGGAGAAATTCATTTGCCTCCTTTGTCCTTTCTGGTACTTCTGAAATTTCTTAAGATAGTGAAGCTCCTTATGAGAGTGAGTATCCTTATGAAAGTCAGTCTCCCTTTTTCCCCTTCCTTTGTTGGCATGAGAAACTAGAGCTTGATCTTCATCTTCTCATAGAATGACTTCTCTATTTGAAACTCTCGCTTCTTCTTGAATACATTGTTCCCATAAACTGTCAAATTGGAGTTTTTCTTTTCTAGAACACACTGTTTGGATAAAATCATTCCAAGGTCTTATGAGACCATTGAGAGCATTCATCATGATTTCATCTTCCTCTACCTTGTATCCAATTGCTTATAGTTGTTCCTTGAACTAAGAAACCCTAGAAAAATAATCTTGAACTATTTCTCCCTTTTGCATTTTAGCATTCTTGAGTTGGGTTCTCAAGTTCATATTCATGTTAATATTTCTTCCTTCATACATCCTGGATAGGGAATCAAACATTTCCATTAGAGTATCCTTGGATCACACTTGAGGGATCAAGTGATCTTTGATGGAATCTGCAATTATTCTCTTTTCCCTAATCATGTCCTTCTTGTACTTCTCTTTGGCCTCATTTTCTTCTTGCTTCAGAACATTATTATTTATAAATTGCACAAGGTCTTTCTATTTGATATTGAGACCAATTTTGTATTTCTAGGCACAAAAATTTTCCACACCTTCTAACTTTTCATCAAGCTTAGTACTTGAAGGCATTTTGACCCCGAGGCTAGAAAAATGACCAAAAATGAAAGTGATAAAAAATGAAACAGACCTTACTAGAAGATACACTGGGTTGAGGCGAGTTGACTGGTGTTGGTTGTTTATGAGAATTCCAATATTTGACCTTTGAAACTTGACCTGTGTAAATCTCGATTGGTTTAGGTTTTCTAGTTTCCTGGTACTATTCAAACCCTAATATTTACTTTTAGGAATATTTAACCAATGGAATACTTCATCCAGGATATCAAAATATGTGATAGGGTTAGGTGCAACTCCCAATGTTGTCCTTGGTAAAAAAAATCTCTCTGTAAAAAGCCCTAATTTTCTTGTCCCGAAAACCAAGAGATTAAGTACCCAGTAACAATGATCTTATTTAGTATAGCTCTGATACCATGTTAAGTTTTGGTGTTGTTATTAAGTTATATCCAAATTACATGAGCATTTAATACATCAACAACATATAAGGATCACTGAAAGAAACACAATCACAAGGTATACAACATTTTATTCTGGAAAACCCTCATGGGGAAGAAAGCCCAACAAAAACTTCCTCAATATAGATTAGACCAAAAACCGAACAAAATATCCTCCTCTACTCCTTCACTAGGAAGAGTAGCGCGCCACTTAACCAATAAATACCAAGAACAAAACCCTCCTTGATGTCACCCCTAGTTGCAGTGGGTTCTCCTCCAAGACTTGTGCACTGTAGAGCTAGTTGGTGTGTGTGTCCAAATGAGGCATTGAAATCCCTTATAAATAGTGGTATGGACAACCTGTAATTAGGTCTGGGACAACCTGTCACTTCACCCTCTTAATTTTCATTTAATTGTCAATGCACAAAATGATCGAATTTTACAAAGGCACAATAGGGCTTAATTAATAAATATAATATAATAATATTATTCAACATTCCCTCTTGGGTAGAATATTCTTCGAAGTTACAATATTTCAACAGATTTCAAATGGTGTCATACTGATGTGTTTTCAATGATATGTAGATGGATTGTGTCATTGATGTTGATGGCATAGATTGATTGATGAGTAGATGGATTGATGTGTTTTCATTGATGTAAAGGTTGATCATTGTTGTATCATTGTATCATTGATGTCTTGTCATGGTTAATATGAAGTACCAAATGGATGAACTCCAAAGTGGTCCTGTTATGGTGAAATCCCTCATGGGAAGAAACTTTGTGAAGTCCAAATGGTTAGGTGGTTGAGTAGTCCTTCCAGTGTGGTTAGGGAACCCAAGTTTGTTTGAAGAATAATGTAATGAAGATCAACTAATTTCTCAATGAGAATATTCTATATGGATAGTACATGTCATGCCATTTCTGGTGATATGTGGAACGTTACATAACTCCTAACGGTTATAAAGTTATGCCATGTGAAGTTGGAGAACCCTCATGTGTGTCTAGAAGCCCCTAGAAGGTAAAAGAAGTCAAATTATTCTAGAAACTCCTAGAAGAAGTTGACTAGTCAAAGTGGTTAGTCATGGGTTAAGTGGTTGCAACAAGAAAACAACTAAAAATAAATTAGTTGCAACTAGATGTGGAGAGTTTATTATTTGTGGAAAAGTGGTTGTAAGTGAACAAGTGGTTAGAAATAGGTTATTCCCAAAATAAGGAAGTCAGGTAAAGTTAGTTAGATGATAACCCCTAGAGGAAGCTACTTGGAGAAGTATAAATAAGAGAGGAAGGGTCTCTTGTGTAAATAATATTTGATCATATTGAATATATTCTATTTGGTGAAAGGCTTATTGCAGGTACATCATTGACAAATATAAGGCAGTGAAGGTCGGAAGAAGCACAAGTTTCGGTAGCTGCAGAAAGCAACAATTCCACAGTGCGGGTGTTTATGTATCCATAGGTTTCAGTATTTGTAGAAATTGGAAATTCTATAGATGTGGGTGTTTCTATAGTCATAGGTTTTGGTGGCTGCAAAAAACAACAATTTTGTAGCCGCGGGTGTTTCTGTAGCCGCAGGTTTCGGTAGCTACAAAAAATTTTGGTAGCTACAGAAAATGGAAATTTTGTAGCCACGGGTGTTTCTGTAGCCTTGGGTTTCAATAGCTACAGAAAGAGCAATTTCGGTAGCCATGGGTGATTTGGCAACTGCATAAAGTTGGAAATTCGGTAGCCACATCATATTTGCATATTGTAATTGTTCCAATTGTTGAATGGTATGGTATAGGTATTGATGATTGCTACATTATTAAGGGTATGGTTTTGGCACATGGTCTTGTGTAAGGGTTTATGGTATTTTATTTATGATGTATTGATAGAGGAATCTTGTTGGTTGTCTTGATGAGTGTTTTTCTATATGGTTGAAGTATATGTTGGGTTCATGAATGAGACACTTAGTTGATGAGTTGGCATATACATGTGTATGGTATGGGGATGTTGGTACATTGTGAGAGACACTTGCTGGTTATATTTTTGGTGGTTTGTGTAGTGTTCTTGACACATTATTTGTATGCATGTCTTGGAATATTGGTACATGTTGGTGATGGTTGTAGGTTGATGCACATCTGAGTGATATTGTTTACATGACTGAGAGAGTTGTCTTGGTGATTGATCTTGGAGAGTATATATGATTTGGTTGAGAGGTTGATGTGACAAATTGTTGTGATATGTTATTTTCTGAAGGTGTGGTGGTACATTTGATAGATTATTTATGTCTACAAGCTGCATCTTGTACTTGAGGGTTGGATTCCTCACATCTCGGTTGGTGTTGAGATTTGCAAGTTAGGTCTTGTATGTAGAGTTGGTAATCTATTGGATTTGTTTCTCTTTTCAGTTGATGTTGATAAAACCCTAAGATTGTAGTCTCCTGTAACACATAACACAAAAAATTTATATATATGACTGGTATTCTTTGTGTTGATTATGGTGATGGCTTATAGTTCTCTCTTATTGATGAATGTTGTTGATACATGGAAGTATATAAGTGAAAATGAATAATACATTTGAAGGTGTTGCTAACTAAAGTTTTGTAAGAAGTGTAAAGGGAGCCTCACACTGATTCACACCCCCCCCCCCTTCGTTTAGTGTGGTCGGTGTGTCCAACAATTGGTATCAAAGAAGGCCTTCGCTATAAGCCTTACAAGCTTGAAGGAGATCCATGGACACACAAATGGATGAACATGCAGATGAAGTTCCATTCTTCGATGAGACAAATCATTCTACATGGAGAATAAATATGAAAGGGTACTTGAATTCAAAAGAAGCAAGTGATTGGGATACAATTGTTGTTGGACCAGTTCCTTCAAAGAATCAATCAAAATTTGCAGCAAAGAGGAATAGTGAAATAGCCTTCAATACCATCTTAAAAGGACTCTCAGGTTCTGTCAAAGAAATCATTGGAAAGTGTACCTCTGCCAAGGACCTATGGTTGAAGCTAGAGAAGGTATATCAAGACAAATAAGAAAATTCCATCAAGGACAATGAAGTTAAAGACTCTTCAAAATATTATGATTGCAATACTCCTAAATGAAATGATGTTGAATGTTCTCCTAAAAATGAAGAAGAAGATCTAGAAGTTGTTTGTGTAGAATCAACTAACAGTTATCTTGTAGATGAAGAGGAATATTTGTTAAAGCTTAAAGATAAAATTATGAATGATTTAGAAGAAGTGGGCATGGAAATAGGATATGGTTCAATTTATTTTGAGTATATTGAAAAATACACTAAGTAAGCCCTAGAAAAGTACCAAATACTTACCATGACACTAACACAAATGGTCAAGAAACAATAAGGAGGTGAAATAACCCAACAAAGGACCCAATTAAAAGGAAAAGAAGAAGAAATAAAAAACTAAAGAATGAAATAATTAGTCAAGTAGAAGAAAAGAAGAAGTTAGATGATGAGCTTAGCAAAATCATTGAATTCAATGTCAATCTAAAGACCCAACTTGAAGAAGCCAAAAGGATAGAAGAAATATTGAAGAATCAAGTAAATGAAAAGGAAGAATCACGCCATAAGATAGAAGCAAAAGTTGTTGATCTTATAAGGAAAGCAAAGAAGTCAAAAAGGTATTGGATAGTCAAATATCACCAAATGATAAATCAGGAAGTAAAAAAGGTTCATGAAAAACTTGGATAGTCGTGATGTATGGTATGGCATAAGTTTGATGCATGGATAGGTCCAAGGATTGTCATAGGAAGAGAATATCATTCTTGAGAAGTTGATCTATGTTTCGGTTGAGCAGTAGCATTTGCAGTAGAAATAGATTGTAGTGGTAGCATATTGTTCATCTTGTAGAGAAGATAGAGGGAGACATACCCACAGGGGGAGTTATTCTTCTTCCCATGATTGGTTGTAGTAGCATTATTCCAGGAGGAGATATTATTAGCAACCATGCCATCAACATTGCATCAAATTCATATCCCTTGTCCAAAGGGGGAGATATTATTCAGAGGAAGCTCAAAGGCATCCAGAGAGGGGGAGAAACCCCAAGGAGAGTTCAGGTAGGGGGAGCAACCCCAAGGAGAGAACTACCCTTTTCCATTTATGTCAAAGGGGGAGAGATATTCACATTGATGTGGAGAGATGAACAATGATGAGAAGCGATGATCATAGAGGAAACATGAGCATTTGCATGACTAAAATGTTTCCATCAATGATTGGTGTGGACATCAATGTTGGTGTTGCCATCAATTCCAAAGGGGGATATTGTTGTACTATGTTGTCATTGATGTCAATGGATTGATTTCAAAGGGTTGATTTCAAATGGTGTCATAGTTATGTGTTTTCATTGATATGTAGATGGATTGTGTCATTGATGTTGATGTCATAGATGGATTGATGAGTATAAGGATTGATGTGTTATCATTGATGTAAAGGTTGATTATTGTTGTATCATTGATGTATTGTCATGGTTGATAGGAAGTACCAAATGGATGAACTCCAAAGTAGTCTCCTTATGGTGAAATCTATCATAGGAAGACGCTTTGTGAAGTCCAAATGGTTAGGTGGTTGAGTAGTCCTAGTAGTGTGATTGGGGAACCCAAGTTTGTTTGAAGAATCATGTTATAAAGATAAATGAATTTTTCAGTGAGACTATTCTAGATAGATAGTGCATTTCATGCCATTTCCAGTGATATGTGGAACGTCACATAAATCCTCGTGGTTATAGAGTTATGTCATGTGAATTTGGAGAACCCTCACGTGTGTCTAGAAGCCCCTAGAAGGTCAAAGAAGTCAATTTTTTCTAGAAGCTCCTCGAAGAAGTTGACCTCTCAAAGTGGTTAGTCATGGGTTAAGTGGTTGCAACAAGAAAACAACTAAAAATAAATTAGTTTCAACTATAAGTGGAGAGTTCACTATTTGTGGAAAAGTGGTTGTAAGTGGACAAGTGGTTAGAAGTGGGTTAGCCCCAAAAGAAGTAAGTTGGGTAAAGTTGGTTAGATGATAACCCCTAGAGGAAGCTACTTGGAGAAGTATAAATAAAATAGGAAGGGTCTCTTGTGTAAATGGTCTTTCAGAATATTGAATATCTACTATTTGGTGAAATGTTTATTCCAGGTACATCATTGAAAAATCTGAGGCAGCGAAGGTCTGAAGAAGAACAAATTTTAGCTGAAGAAAGCGACGATTGTATAGCTACGAGTGTTTATGTAGTCACAGGTTTCAATAGTTGCAGAAAGAGATAATTATGTATCCGTGGGTGTTTCTGTAGCCGCGAGTGTTTCTGTAGCCGCAGGTTTCAATAGCTATAGAAAGAGTAGTTTCGGTAGTCGTTGGTGATTTGGAAGCTGCAAAAGTTGGCAGTTCAGTAGCCACATTAGATTTGCATATTGGAATTGTTCCAATTGTTTAATGGTATGGTATAGGTCTTGGTGATTTATATAGGATTAAAGGTATGGTTTTGGCACATGGTATTATGTAAGGGTTTATGGTATTTGATATGTGATGTATTTCTAAAGGACTCCTGTTGGTTTTCTTGATGAATGTTTTGGTATATGGTTGAAGTATATGTTGGGTTCATGAATGATACACTTAGTTGATGAGTTGGCATATACATGAGGTGTAGGGTATGGAGATGTTGGTACATGATTTGTACATGCTTGGTATACTGTGAGAGACACTTGTTGGTTATATTGTTGGTGGTTTGTGTAGTGTTCTTGACACATTATTTGTATACATGTCTTGGCATATTGGTACATGTTTGTGATGATTGTAGGTTGAGGCACATATGAGTGATATTGTGCATATGATTGAGAGATTTGTCTTGGTGATTGATCTTGGAGATTAGATCTGATTTGGTTGATGAGGTCGATGTGATAGATTGTTGTGACAAGTTATTTATGAAGGTCTGGTGGTACATTTGATATATTATTTCTGTCTACAAGCTAGGTCCTGCACTTGAGGGTTGGATTCCTCGCATCTCGGTTGATGTTGAGATCTGTAAGCTGGGTATTGTATGTAGAGCTGGTACTCTATTGGAGTTATTTATTTTTTCAGTTGATGCTGATAAAACCCTAAGATTGTAGTCTCCTCTAACACATAATACACAAATTTTACATATATGACTAGTGTTCTTTGTGTTGATTATGGTGATGGCTTATAGTTCTCTCTTATTGATGAATGTTGTTGATACATGGAGGTAGCCAAGTACAAATGAGTAATATGTTTGAAGGTGTTGATAACTAAAGTTTTGTAGGAAGTGTAAAAAGAGCCTCACACTGATTCACCCCCCCCCCTCTTAGTGTGGTCGGTGTGTCCAAAAAAATGTGCATAGTCCTAACCTCCTCTTCCAAATTTAACATTGTTTCCTTGCCAATCGAGTATACAAAAAACTAATAATGAGTGGCTTCCACTTCAGTTGTGAGAGTAGTGCTCATTTTTTGTTTAGCAAAGGTCTCCACTTTTTGTTTCCTGGGCACCATGACTAACGAGACTCAAGAATACAAACCCCTATGAGCTTGAGTAGAATAGATAATAGTGAAAAAAAGAAACAACCAAGGAATGATCTTATCCAAATTTATAAACCTCCTCCCATTCTTAGACATAATGTTGGCCAGGAGAGAGCCAATCAGGTCATTGGTGGGAATTAAAGGATGCATTTCCCTATCCAACTACAGAAAATCGAGACTCATACACACCCTCATCTAGTGGAATCCTTTGTTCATCATGTCCAATCGAGATTCCATCCAGGTTTGGAGCACAAGGTCCTATCATGAGCACATGATCCAGGGAGGTGAAGGGGGTTGAGAGGACTGAGGAGACCTCTTGCATAGTCCCATTATTACCCACTCTCTCACCAACTACCAAAATATCTTGGCCGATGGATCCATGTATCACTCGATATGGGTGAAAAAAATCAATGTTAAATTGTTGAAAACTATTATATTTAATTTTATTTGTGAAGAAAATAAGTTTAATATATATTTATTTGAAAACATTATAAAACTTTGTAGAAATTTATAGGAAGTAAACTAACTAATATAAAGTCATTTTTTGTTTACCTCAAAGTAGTTTTCTATAGTAAGGACTAATATATGAATAAAAGGGGTGGTATAATTGAATGGGATCATCCTTTTTTTTTTTTGTTAGTTTGTCCGTGACATGTGGGACTAACCCGTTGCTAAGAAACCACGACTCAAGGGAATCTAAGTCGTCAAAATCACCTGGGGATTGCACCCGGCCTGAGCCACACCAACCCTTAACATGGCTGGATTTTTTTTCCCTGCAGGTTTCGAACCGGTGACTTTAACATCACAGAGCGCCTTAACAACACACTCTGTCACTGACTATCCTACACCTTGGGGACGAATGGTATCATCCTTGATTCCAAGGGAAAACAATAATTTTTTATGCGTGAGTTTACAGATAACAATAAATAATCAAGAAAAGGCACATGCTCCCCTTTAGGAACTACCATCGATAAATGCCGCTAGAGTGAAGACCTTGATTGTTATTGATGATTTAAGCATAATTATCAAGATTATGAACTCCAAGAAATCTCCATTTGATATCAAGCTTTCCTGTCTCATTACAATAATTCAAAAGGATACCCTTCAATTCAAGGAGGTCACATTTTTCCAAGTTATGAGTGATGCCAATTGAAAAGCAGGCATCCTTGCAAAAGAGGCTTCAAAAATAAATGAAGGGACCTTAAAGAAAAATAGGGTACTTATGTTCAAGTTATCCCCTAAGTTTTATCCAAGGTTCATTAGACATGAACCACATTACAAACGTATCAACCAACACTTTTCAATGCACCCAAGACATCATATTAGATCAAGCGACAAATAAGGTGTGGAGTGCATCACCTCTACACTAGCGTCCCCCATGCTAGTCATTACTCTCACCTAGTAATTTGAAGCTTGTTGTGGATTAATTCAAGGAACAGTTGGGATAACGAATCAAAATTCAATTGGCTTGTTTGACGATATCTTTTGGTGGTGGTTGACTCTAGTTGATCTTATTTCTAAGGTAATAATTCACAATTGAATCTTCTTTGTTCTTCATGGATGTTGTTCAGAATGTTGGGTTCAACTCTTGGTGGTTTTTTCCTCACTTTGGTGCTCTATTCTGGTTACTTTTTGGTTCTTTGTTCTGGCGCTGGGTGTTTGGGGCCTTAGGTATCTCCAGTATAGTTTGTTGTTGGAGATTCAATTTCCTATATTTTGGGTCCTGTTCAACTCAAAGCTTGTATTTTTGGGTTGGTTATCCATAACCACCTTGCTCTCCCATGTGTTCAATTTAATTTCTAAGAAATGATATAGTTTTCATTTTGGGTTGGCATCTTATTATGGTTTGTAGAGTTTGCTTCCTGGGATAGATTGGTCTAGTTCTCTCGAATTGATCCTTTGGGTGTTTTTTATTTCTCTCCCAACTAGGCAACATAGAAAGTTTTTGAATATGGATTATATGGAAATACAAGATCTAGACAAGATTCTTTGCATGCATGAACAGTTCATAAATAACAACAAAACATCAATTTTCTCAGTAACAACCAAGTTTAATGGAAATAAGCCTTTAATTTTGAGATTAAAAGTGATAAAACACTTTTGGATTTGCTCTATATTTCTCCATGATTCTCAAGAGATACTATGACCCCAAACTTCACAACATATAAGATAACAAGAGTGACGAGAGTCTCAAAGAGAAGTTTATTCTTATCTCATAGCCAAAGATCTGCTAATTTACAATTGTTTTCAAGTCCATAATAAGCTTTCCACCCTGCATTTATCCTTTTCTCAATGCTATAGTTCCAATTAAGCTTGTGATGAAGATAAATTATGAGATAATTGTATGAAATCACTTCCTCCAAGTTGTAATTTTCATACATGAAATTACCATAAGTTATCTTATTGGATTTAATTATCATAGCCTTCACTTTGTCAGTGTTAACAATGATGCTCGCACAAGAGAAAAAATCCTTTAGGATTTTTTAGTTTCTTGTCGAGACCATAGGGACTCCTCGCCATAAGAACAATATCATCAACATAAATAAGAAGGATGATGATACTAGTGAGAGTTGAGCCAACACAACCTACTTCTTCCAAACAACCCTTTAACTTATCAATGTGGGGGATAGGGGACAACCTTGCTTAAATCCTATATTATAATTATTTTCTTCCAATCATCCCTCGCCATTCCTAAACCTGACAATAACATTCCCGTATAACCTTACATCAACAAGAAAGGAACGTTTGTCTCTTCTAACATATTCTAAAGTTTATTCCTGGGAACTATGTCAAAATATTTACTAAATTCAAGGAGACAATATAGGAGATTGGTTTTGTTATTGAGAAACTCCTCCACAATGATCCTAAGAGTAACAAGGTGGTCCTTAGTTGAATGATAGCTCCTAAATTCGGCCCGGCCTTTAGCTCTTTTCTATGTCTTTCTATCCATACATTAATCTTCTTTTCCAAAATATTTTTGTATAACTTGGATAAAAGGGGGATAATCATAATGGTCCTATAATTAGAGGGATTGTTTTCATCCCCATTTTTGTGACAAACAACCTATTTGACAACTATAAGAATATCCAATATAAATAGGATAGTACACAATAATCCATTAAGTATGGTAAATATAATTGAATGATTGATGATCTCTATACCATGAGAATGAGGGATTGTTTATATACCCACGTAGGGGTGCCCTTACTAACAATCATTTCCTTTGAGACATGCCTTTTCATTATTAATAACTATTATTTATTAATTTATTATTTAATCATTATCTATTTATATCTTATTTATATGTATATTTATGTTCATAACATTGCCTTCCTCTTAAAAATTCTTTGTCCTCAAAGCATACTTATGGAAGACTTATCTCTCACTCTAGCTTGTAATATTGTATAATTCCTCATCTTTAAGTTAGTGATCATTGAGGACATGAGACGATATGATCTTTTAAGTGTTGAGAAAAATTGTTGAATTTTAAAAGAGTCTACCCACCCTAATTCGATCTTTTGTGGAATTGTGTGTATATAGGGTTCTTGAAAGAAACTTGATGTATTTCGACTCTTATGATAGCATCTACTTTGAGCACCACTTGTAATGGAAGTAATATTCTACGGAATATTGGTCATTTCCTTCTATTGAGACATTGATTGGTTGAAATATCTACTTTTGTGATTAGGATGTCGATAAGGCACCCTTGCAACTTGATCTTTATTTCTTTTACTTGCATCTTTTTCTTGAATAACTTTTGGAATTGAGTCTTCTTCATATCTCTGGCTTGTTTGTACCTTGACATTTGAAAACTTCTTTACATCAAGCTTGATTTGCATCCTTTTGAGTTGTAAGGTTGATTGGGTCTGTCATCATTTCCTTATCGACTAATGATGTTTTGTGATGTAGATTTTCTTGTAAAGTCTTCTTATTGTGCTTCAAATTTTTAATTTGTGTTAGTAAATTTTGATTATGAACCGTTAGGCGTAAAATTTCTTCTTCATTTTCTGATTTGTCAACTTTATTTATAATAATTCGATTCTCTAGCTTTTCATCTTTCATATTTTTAATTTGTTCAAGAAATTTTTAATTAAGGTTCTTCAAACGATAAGCTTCTTCATCCTTTCCTGATAATTTATTCCTGAGATCTTGATTCTCTTGCTCGACCTCCTCGACGTGTTGTTTTTTATCCCTTGACTTCTTAATCTGAGTAAGTAGTTTTTCATTGTGATTATTTAAGTGAGATATTTCTTGGTTTTTATCAGTAATAACTTCATCATATTCTTTTTGCATCTTTGATATCAACTTTTGATTATCTAGAAGGATCACCTTCGAGATATCTTTCAAGTGTTTTGATGAATATGTTATCGATTTTGATCTCATAGTAATGTCTTGAAGAGTTATCATCTTCTTTTTATAAGGAAAAGTCACTAACTTTTTCTCTATGTTTAAAATGAAGGTACCTAGTTTTGTTAACCAACATAACCTGAGAATGAGGTCAATCTCTTCTTGAAGAATATTTGTAAAATTGAATTGAGATATATATTCATAATCATTTATTGTTACTTGCAAGTCTTTAATTTCATATTGTCTCTTGCAAAAAATATTTGTCTTTTCACTTATGTTATACTCCGGAATAAATAATTGATTCGCCAAATTAATATTATTAAAATTCTCATCCTGGTTCATGCTGATAACGATGCTAACCTCTCTTCCTTGAATAATCCCCTTTAATGTAAATAACCCATAAGTTGAAATGCAACATTCTTTATAAGAAAATATTTCATTCGTCATTTTCAACTCCATTTTGTTTTGCATTGCAAATTTACAGTAAATAATACTTTGATTATGGAGGTTATATATCTCTTCGATAATTTAAACTGGATCCCTTCTAATTCCTTATAAAATTTT
>JASDQU010371058.1:48392-61441 GCA_032191745.1 Picea mariana
GGGCCTGCAGTGACATTGCCAAGGCAACAAAATTTTGACCAATAGTCTAAAGGCCAAAGGTCAAGATCAAACATGCTCTGATACCAATGTGACAAACAACCTGTTTGACAACTATAAGAATATCCAATATAAATAGGATAGTACACAATAATCCATTAAGGATGGTAAATATAATTGAATGATTGATGATCTCCATACCATGAGAATGATGGCTCACTTATATACCCATGCAGGGGTGTCGTTACTAACATTCATGTCCTTTGAGAAATGTATTTTCATTATTACTAACTATTATTTATTAATTTATATTTAATCATTATCTATTTATATCTTATTTATATGTATATTTATGTTCATAACAATTTTTAACAATAGGTACAATAAGGATTTGAGTCCAGGGTTTATGGAAGCTTTGCTTGATTGTTAAATTGAATAGCTTATGGATGTGAGGGATGAGGATAGGCCCTCCATTTTTAAATATTTTAGCTTGATAGCCTTCAATGTCCTTATATTTTCCTTTTACAATGTGCTTAACCCCAAACTCTATGTCTTCTATCGAATAAAATTCTTCCTTTGTAGAAATGGTTTGAATGTTGTCCATGACATTAGGGGATTCATAAATATTTTTAAGGTAGGAATTCTAGTCCCTCAAAAGAATAATTTTGTTTTCTTTAGTTCTACGAGTCAAAATTTTCCTTTGGAATTTCTAATCTAGCTTAGGTAGGTGCAAAAGATTATGTTTCTTTATATTTATATAATGTATTTTTTCCTTCTAATTAGAGATTTGTATCTATTTATATTGTCTCATTTTGAGGACTCATTAGAAGAATCCATAATGCATTTTCAAGCAATCTTACACTCTTTATCATCTCAAGGGTTGGTCATTCTATTTCCTTTTTTACCCAACACCTCGATAGGAAACTTGTTAATGGATGTAGAGAGGTTTTTCATAAAATTACGATAGAGGTATTCAATATTGTTCTTATTTGATAGAAGATTTAATTTGTTATTTAAATCCTTTAAAAAAATGTCAACTTTATTTTTGTTAAAAATCAAGTGCTTTTGTGCATGAAAGTTTTTAGAGTTAGGGTTATAGGTCTATGATTAGATCCGGGCTCATGGTCATTTAAGAGGTTGAAATATAATATTTTTTTGTATAGGGGATATCACATATCACATAACCGACAATACTTTTACCAAGCCCATGAATACAAGTAATTGAGTTGGACTTTGGCCACTTCATTAGACCATTTCAAATTATTAGATCTTGAGAACTGTAGAGCTGGAGCAACTTGATAACAAATAAATTATTGACCAAGTCTTCAAAGTTTCTTTTGTATCTGGTAGATGAAAGAAAGTCCATATCTATCCATAGAGGATTAGGGTTGGAATCATTGCTTAAAATAATTACTTGAATAGTTGTTGTTCTAACATTAAAGTCTCATCGAAAAAATATGTTTCCTTCATTTCTCTTACTATAACTATCTTGTTCTAATCCATTGTAAAGACAATTTTTATCCATTACGAAATAAAAAATTTCTATATAAATATTCTTAGCATTAATATCTTAAATATCCATCCACATGTAATGATTGAAAAGGTCTTTCTTGTGAAGCCTAATTTGTGAGGAAAAATAGTTTTTTTTTTTTGTAACAAGCTATGCCTTCAATCCCGTTGTGGCATGATATCTTATTCCATACCATCCATAAGAAAAATTCTTCCATGTTAAGGACTTTAGACTCTTCATGCTCCCATGTTTCAACAAGGTATACAATATCAATTTCACCCACCACAATTCCAAGACAAAGTGACCTAAATTCTTATTTATTATTATCTTTTTGTCTCTATCCCAAATAATAAATTTTCTATTCCTAATTATTAACCATTTTTCTTCCTTCCTCCCCGCTTTTACCTCTTGAACTTTTAGCTTGGTTTTTAGAATGATGTGTTAATTTATAAATATTCTCAACCCTTTTAAACTTGGAGTTTTGCTAAGTATGCCATATCATTAGGGGAATTTTGAGATAAAAAAAGGGCCTCCTAAGAGATATATTAAAAAATTGTAAATCAGTCATTTTATGGGGAAGGTATATTTGATAACTCACTTCTTACACCTAATTATATGTACCATCTAAAAAACCATGGTTGAGTTATCTTTAAAGGTTGACTAGAAATAAAATTAATAAAAAAATAATATATTGATGTGATTGATAACTTTCCCAAAAAACATTGTACTTGAACAACTAATGCATTTCTATATCTTGAACTTAGAGAACAATTTAAATAATAAAATATATGCACAATGAAAATAAAGTATCCTATCAACAGTTATGTTTCACAATTTTTAATCTTTTTTATTTTAATTTAAAAGGAAAAAACACAAGACTTATGAATTTAATTTTTGTAATTTTAATTTTTTTTAAATGGACAAATCTAATCTATGAATAATTTTTATTTTTAAAATTTAATTTAAATAAAAATAGAGAAAAATGTAACTATGGGTTGAATCACCACTATAAATGTTACCATTATTGCAGAAAACAATTTGGAGGAGTAAATTTGAGCCAACCAAGGTGAGTGTACGCAAGATGAGAGATTTCCATCACCCTGATATGACTAATATCAAATATTTTGGATAAATGCCAAATTTTCATTTACTTATACTCTCCTATGATTTTTTTCTTCCATTTCTCCAGTCTGCGAATTCTCTCCCATTTTTCTAACACGCAAAATATTTCTTCATGTCCAATTGTTGAAATAATTCCACCTACCAAGATTGATTAATTTATGTCAGAAATGAGTTTTATAGATAGGATGATCTTACTTTCATTATAGTTATTCCAGATCGTGAAACCCTACAAAGGCTACACAGACAAAGCATGTTGTATGACCAAGATAAAAGGAGGAAGAAAATTTTCAAAGAAGAAGGGGAGCAAAGATTTTCATTCTAGGTATTTATTCATTAAATCAATCTCTATAGTCATGCTTCTCTTGGTTATTTTCCACAAATTCATAGGTTTTGGCTGGAATTGAAACCATCAAATTCATTTTCTCTAACAAGACTAATCCATTCGTTTGCATTTATTTTTACCAACTTTTAGTTCAATCTTTGTTGATCAATGATAAACATGGCCTATGACAACACAATAGTTGTGATATGCAATAAAAGTTTTGTTAATATATGAGCCCTTGTTTTCCCTGCTCCTTAAATAATGGAGATTGTTCCTACAGGGCTAATACATCTTTTCCTTTTATCCATGGTTGTAGCAACCCGCAACACTCTCATAGAAATCTTGTAGCACTCCCATAGCATACTTATAGTATACTTGTAGCGGCTTCAATGAGCCCTTAGAATTCTGTTTTAATGAACCCATATGAAAGGTGACCTTGTAAGGGGTCTAATGCAAGTTATATATCTTTCCATCACCAATATTAACTCATACAATTTAAGCAAGCTATCTCATTTATTGAGAATAATAATACAATATGGAGGAATTCCTTATCCATGTTGGAGATACATCACACACACCTAGGGTTTCATTTTCCTAAGGTTTCCCCTATGTTTATTAGTCACTATTCAGTCTCCTATATTCCAGGGAAAATATTCCTCTAGGAGAATATTCTATCTATTATATAGTCTAGTGGCTTTTCTCTGAGAAAAGTAATCCAAGACTAGTTTACTTCTCTTGAAGTTTAGAAAGTGAACAACAGATTTGGAGAAGCAATAAGAATTAAAAAACTGCATTTGATTCCATACTGCAACATGTGCTATCTTAACAGGAATGTGCATGGTGTGCAACTGTGATTAGATTTTTTACACTTTATTTATCTGATATGATTGTGTCTTCATTTCATTCATTCCAGTGATGCTTTTTGTGTTGTTTTGACCTGATCTTCTTTTTATCTTTTTCATTTCCACTATGCATAAGCCATAAGGACTTCATATAAACATAAATCAACATTTTTTCTATAAAGAAAACAACATATTTGGAAAAGAAATAAGAAAAAAAATTGGATTGGGCTATTTTACTGTTCAAATTCTCACCCAAGGTGTCACATTCCTAATTTACAAGGTGAATACCTAAGGGAAATTTGGAGGGGTTATCCAATGTCATCTCAATAACCCTCTCCCATCCTTTAGGTTGGATCTTCTCCAATTCAAGAGGGGAATCCCTAAGTTATTCTAATTCAAGCAAAAGGTTATAAAGGAAATGGTTACTAAGACTTTTGTTAGCTTTGTTCTTTGTATGGGAAAATATTGCAAGAGATTCAAGATATATATAAAGAAGATAAGTGCAATTTACATAATGCACTTGAGGCAATTTTCTTAGATTTATAAGAAATCTGGATGATGATATTTCTCAATGTAATTTCCATATTTATAAAACAGAAAATAAAAGAACAGATTTTCTATTTTTTTACATGTTGGAAAGAAATATTAGTGCCTAAACATCAGTTAACTTAGACTAGGTGGCAGTTCACTCTCGTAACTACCTGAGAGACTAGACTAGGTGGTAGTTTACTCCCGTAACTGTTGGTATGTTTCCAGATCACTCTAGACCACCACTATGGCGCATTGGCTTCTCCTCCAGTGTGCATTAGTTGAGTTATATAGAGTATATCATGTGTAAATTATCATTCATTCATTTGGTTAATGAAAATTCTTCCATTCTTTCTCTCCTGCTTCTCTTTTCTCATATTTTATCTACAAGTGTGTATGTCAATTCCCATCTAGATCTATTTTATGTAGGTTCAACACATTTACATGGTATAAGAGCCGAAATACTGCTAGGGAAAAGACACACCAAATTATTTTTGCAGGTACCAAAGATTGAAGACAGTGAAAAAATGGAATTTCCAAAAGAATTCATTCTTACACCATACAATTTATTTGCATGGAAGGAGAAGATGATAATGCATCTTCAAGGTAGAGGATTATACAGGATAACCATGAACATAGAAACTAAACCAACACTAGCCATATAAAAATCCAAGTATCTAATTCAAATGGATGAAGCATTTGGAACTATTTGCAGTCTCATTTCTCCCGAAGTCCTCTTTCACATATCCTCTTGTAAAATCCCCAATGAATCCTGGACCACCATGGAAGGGATTTTTGGAAAATAGGACGAGATGAGGGGACACATGCTCGAGGTGGAATTGCTCACTTTGGATCCAAAAAGCTTTGACAATCTCCAATATTTCCATACCAAATATAAGGATTTGTTGTTGCAACTCAAGTTTTGTGGGGCTGATAAATCTAAGGAGGAGAAACAAATGGTTCTCACCATTCTCTCCAAAATTGGTCTAGAATACTCAGTGTTTGTATCCACATTTCATTTAGTTATATTTTCCTTTGGATCTAACTGGATGATGTCCTCTCTTGAGGCATTTATTGAGTCTATGACACAAGAGCAGAACAAGCTCATAAATATGGGAAACATCAAAGGCCCAAAGGCGCATGCACTTAAGGTGCAGGATGGAAGTGATCATCAATATAAAAAATACAAAGAAAAAGACAAAAGGAAAGCACATGCAAATCCAAAGAAGGAAGAGTACTCAAAACCCTTCAATGATGCCTCTGGATCCAAAGGTTGAAAGGGAATAAAAGGGGAGAAATGCACTTACTTCCATAAAGGATTCCATCCAGAATCCGCATGTATGAAGAAACAGATAGATCTAATGACCCAAATACTTCAAAAAACACCTTGGAGATCGCATCCCCGAGGGTGCCAAGAAGAAGAATCCAGAAGACTAGAATCCCAAGAAAGGAAATTCTAGCCATGATTTGATTGCCGTCAACTCCTCTTCCTATGCTTGGATCGTAGATTCAGGTGCATCACACCACATGACTACCAAAAAAGAATTATATTATTCATTGGAGGCATGTAAAGGTCCTCCTATTTTGATGAGGGACAAGTCTTCGACCAAGGCCATTGACAAAGGAAGAATTGAGCTCACAAACGAAAGCTTCGAGAATGTGCTACACGTTCCCAAAATTTTCGTCAATATTCTCTCTGTGTATCAAATGGAAAAATCCAACACCGGAAAGAGAATCATATTCACATCTGATGCAATGGATATCTATGACATGAAAAGCAATTCCAAGGTTTTTACCGGTGAGGTAAATCATCAATCTAGACTCTACACATTTTCTGAATTTATTGAACTAGATTTTGCATTATATCTTACCCATGTTGATGAGAGGAGTAGGATATGGCACAAAAGGTTCGAGAATTTAAATTTCAGATATATGCAACAACTTAGAAAGCAAGGAAGGGTTGATGGTGTACCCAACATCCACTTCTCCAAAGGAATTTGTGAGGGGTGTGTTCTTGGAAAACACCCTTAAGAGAAATTTGACAAAGGAAAGACTCAGAAGGCTTCCTCTCCTTTAAATCTGATCCATAGTGACCTCATGGGCCCTTTTCCACATCCATCAATCAATAAATCAAGGTACGTTCTCATTTTAGTTTATTCTTTCTCACGCTCCACATGGATTTACTTTCTCAGGAAAAAATTAGAGGTCTTTCAACACCTCAAAGATTTCAAAGCCCTTGTTGAGACACAGTTAGGAAAGAAAATAAAATTCCTACGAACAAATAAAGGGGGAGAGTATGTCAACCATGAGATACATCATCTTTTTCATGAGGCATTGATTTAGTTGCAACACATGGTCCCTATACTCCACAACAATACAAAGTTGTTGAGCATAAAAATAGATCTCTAAAAGAGATGGCATCTTGCATGTTACATGAAAAGTCACTTGCACAGAGATTATGGGCTGAAGCACAAAATTGTGCAACCTACATCCAAAAAATATCTCCCCATAGATTTGTCAAGGATAAGACCCCTTACGAGGCTTGGAGTGGTCTCAAACCAAAAGTGACCCACTTCCGTATTTTCGGTTCACGTGCATGGGCTAGGATTCCCTCTGAGAAGAGTGTTGACGATTAAAATTGTCAACGGAGTTTTGCTCGCAAAGTGTTGATAAAGCCTATTATTATAAAAAAAACTAAATAATACTAGTAGGTGGGACCCCCTTGAACTATTGGAGATCGGATTTGTTCATTTTTTATGTCAAGAAGTGAGTGTTCTGTTCTTAACTCAACCCTGTCTTCACCTCAGTATTGTGGTATTTTAAATGAAGAACACGAGGGTTATACCATGCTTTCATTAAATAGAATTGTCGGTCCGAATGGGAGCCTCACCTTTTGTTATGGCCCCAAGCCATGGATTGTTACCTATCCACAAATGAATCATTGTTGTCTCTGTGTGCACACCCTTGGCCTCGAAGTTTCCACCATTACAAGGAGTTGGCTTCATTCCCCTGGTGTTGGCTACAGATTAGACCCTTAACCCTCCATTCTGGAGTTTTATAGAGGAGACTGTCGTGCCTGTCAAGTTTCTGTGGGTTATTGTGGTCGATCACTTTGAATACGGGCTCGCCCAGTTGGTCGTATGGCAGTCGTGTTGGTTTGGAATTTAGTTACTACTTCTGTGATAATAATGATAAACCCCTCATCTCCAATTGCACTTTCAAAGTACACATTCACTCTTCTTATGTTAATAACTCAGTATTGTTAATGGAGAAGGCCGCTACTCCGATTTGATTTGATGCATGGGTATACATGGTTGTCACATCTTATAGGTTGATGGATTGATTTTACGATAGTGGAAAATTCGTTTGGTTGATACACAACCACTGGTATTGGCACTAATGACTATTTGGATGATAGTTGGCATTGGTTACAAATGCTTGATGTTGCTCACGCATGTCACATTGTGTGTATGGTGTTTTTGAAAAATGAAATGATGGGCATGGTAACTATGGTTTTCTTTTGGGCCGAATGACTATTGGACTGGATAACTGTAGAGAGTATATCCACTGCATCCTTATGCTTGTTTGATTGTATAAGCCTGAGTTTGCACAACATATTCGATCATGGTGTGACTAAATTGAAGAAATGTTATATTAAATCGATGGATCAACACGAGATGATGAGTTATTACCGTGACTGTGTGTTTGTTTTTGTTAAAGTGGAATTGTTGCATTATAGGGTTTTGTTGGTTGCACACTGTGTATAACATAGAGGGCTTGAGTTCTCACAGTCATAGATACTCATAGAGTTTTAAGCATATTTATTTATTGCAATCGACCACTTGTTAAAGAAAGCATGTTATTGATGACAGTCGTGTTGGATGGGTAGCCCAACTTTTAAGTCACATTGAATTGTATTTTTATTTTTTTACAGTGGCAGAACTACATTGCCTAGGCAAATAACCCTATGCATATCTTGTGTCTAAATGGTGGTTGTTGGTAATTATATGATTAATTTTCATTTCGAGCGTGGCAATTTGGTCTTGATGAGTTTGGTTACTTCCTATACATGTTTAACGAATATCATTGCATTTAAATGATAGGCCCGATTGTAGTGATAATGACTTCATTGTTAATTTGAAAAATGACTTTTGAAGCATTATTGTGGATTGAAGAAATGCATGGGAAGTGGTTGATTTTGATAGCTTGCAGATTGGAAATGGGTATTGTTCGTAAATTGTTATAAAATGCAAGTATGTGAATGAAGGGAAAAAAACCTCTTACAAATTGTGTGGAATACATACTGTCTTGTGATGGCACTGTGTTGGATATTTGATTATGAATAGTGAACTAGTTAAATGCACATAAATTATTATTTGGTCAAATGATTGATGGTTGATGCATCTCCTTTCGCAGAGTGTTTTTATGTATCACTTAATTACAATCAAGAGAAATTATGTGTTAAAGTGGATGAAAGCGACAGTGTCTTGTGTGGATTGCAGTGAGGTTTTATTGGTTTGCTTTACATTTGATTGTTGTTGTCATTGAGAAGTAACCATGTTATTTTCCCCTCATCAGATCATGTTTCGCTCAATACAAACCCCTCACATCTCCCAGAACCCTTTTCACCCCCTACTCATTGATAAACAATAAACCAATTTGTATGGATTGGATTGCATGAGTGTGATACATTGCTAAGCCAAATCTATTTCATATTTTTAAGAGTTGTCATGTATGGTTATTTAAAAGACTATTTTCTAATTGATCACACATGCAGGATGAGTTTTTTCAGTCGAGGTAGCCATGGCCAAGGAAACAGAGATAGAGGTAATTGGAACCGAGGCCCAAGAAGGCCTAGGTTCTCCATACATTTTGATGTTGATTCACAAGAACTTGGCCAATTGTTTCATGTCGAATTCTTCAATTGGATTGCACAGGGAATAGTCCAACCTAGGTCTGAAAGGCCTCCTTTCCAAGCCCCGCAAGCACCTAATATCCCTGTACCTCATCATGTCTCATTACAACCTGAGGTCCCTGAAAATGATGGATGGCAGGAGATTTTCCACTCGATAATCTCCCAACATCGTGGCTAGCCCAACTTGTCTTTGCCTCCTCCTCCGTCGTTTAACCCCATTGCCCAACTTGCCCTTGATCACTCGCCAGTGCAATCCTCCCATGCTAGAAAGATATTGAAAACTAAGGCCCACCATGCCCTTGATAATGTAAAAGCCACTGCTTCCCCCTCCTCACCCTCCAATGGCTTTGACAAATCCGTGTCTTCCCGGATGCATTTGAGGGACGATTGTTCCCACGTGATCAATGAAATTAGGCCTAAAGGCTCTACACAACCAAAGGCAAATTCAGAAAAATCAAGAGGTGACAACAACAATCAAGGAAGGGTTGCATCACAAACTGGGAAATATGGTTTTTGAGTTTTTATTATATCTATTGTTTTATGACAGTTGACTTCAGGGATCTTTGGACAGCATGTTTATTTTGGATATATGAGTATTATTTTTGAAATAATTTCAAATTTCATGAGTTTAAATTGTCAAAAGTGAATATGTTGATGGGAGACACAAGGAGGTGCCTTTTCTTAACAAATGGTTATGTTATGATTGCTATGAACTAAAGGGAGTCACAAGGGGTCCCACCTACTAGTTATTATTTAATTATGACCCTTATTATAATTATTACTCTTCCCCCTAATTAAAGTTAGTTGAGTCTTTTAATTAACTTAACTAATGAATTGGTTCAACTTCTTCAACCAATTCTAATTTGTTAAAAGAAAAAGGAAAGGGGAGAACAAGAGGAGGATAGAAGTAGAAGCATGCTAAGGTTTGCTCTTTGAGTGTATGCTGAGATAGTTCAGTTTTCATTCATTTATATATTCATCACAACCTAATTCTCTTTTATGATAGAAGGGTCTTATTGTAGACAACAATATTCAGGGCTAAATCGAATCATTCAGACACTTGTTTTCCAGAGGTGTTGATCTATCTTTGATAGTCTGTGTAGACTTGTCTATTTGTGAATTAATTTTCATGACTGATAAAGGATATTGTGCATATTCTAGTGGGCAACAATATATGGCAAGCTAATCCAACTTTTAGAGTTCAGTTTTGATTTTCTGTCATAGCTCCTTTTGTATGTTCCATCGGGGATGTCTAAGTTTGACTTTGGTCCAATATTTCTGTATGAGATTTTGTAAAGAAAATGACTCTTTGGTGAATTGGAATGAAATAAAGGATTTCTTTATGTCTCATTTGTCTTGATTATCATCTTGGTGTCTTTACTTATGTTCTTACATTTATTTCAGCAGCTGTTATATTCATAAAATTATATAAAAAGTAAATTTCCAGCAAGCTTTTTGTTGATAAAAGACTAGCCTAAGCACTCGTAATTAATACTTGTGAGTTAGGATGTTATTTTTGTTGGCTATAAACATAGGGTGATATTCCCGTCTACTTTGATTTAGCCAAGTAAAGTCTGAAAATGTTTGAGTAATATCAATTCATATCTTTTCCTCGACATTTATTTGGCGACTCCGCTGGGGAGATCCTTGATATCTCTCCGGTTAATTTTTATATTCGATTTCTCATCGATACATCTTTCTTTTCTGAAATTGATTCTTTGACTATTTTGCTATTAATGCCTGTTCCTGTTGCAAGGAATCCCAATATCGAGCCCGATCTTCAAGATCGGACCAACATTTCTTTGAACCTATTTAACACCATTCTAGACACTGCCAATACCTGTGCCGAACTTAAGCATTCTTGGGCAACAATTGAACGAGATATTAGTGCTCAAGAACAATTGGAGGCTAGACGTAGACAGCCTAGAAATCAATAGTAAACCTTGTTTCTTTGAGCTTGAACTTTCTTTTATGTCCTTAGACTCTCATGCTTCTAGAAGAAGAAGAGGTTTGTCACTCGAAACCAATCCTGTTGCAGAAATAGGAAGAAGAAACATCGTGTTATCTTCCCAACAAAGTGATCTAAGGAGAACTTTATCTGATTCATCCAACTCATCTTTCTTCCCCTCATCTATCATCCACAAGATGACATCTAGTGGTGGCTCTGGTGGCACTAGAAGTGCTCCATCTTCCCAATCTTCATCGTCACTGGTGATTCGTAGCTTGTACAACAACCATATCCCTTTCCAATCGACTACAAACCCCACAAAATTCATTAAAAAGTATGGGCCTTTTCAGTTCGAAGAAGATGCCACAACCACACTGTGGCATGTGTCCTCTCCTCTTAACCTAGCACCTGCTACTCACCCACTTCCGAAGTTTAAAGAGCATTTGCCTAAGTTTTCAGGAAATAACATTGTCAGTACCAATGAACACCTAGTAGCATTTTCTAATGCTTGTCATAACATAGGGGATAATGACAATGACACTTGCATGCGCTTGTTGGTCAATTCCTTGGAAGGAAAGGTTGTAGACGACTTCTTTGACCTTCCTCCTAAGAAGGGATGATTTTAAGGATGGAAATTTATTTTTAAATGTAGAAACCTTGGTGAATCTTGCTAATCCTTCATATGCCAACTATAAATGATTGATGATATTTTTGTGAAAATATTCAAATTTCTATGGATTTTATATAGTTTTTATAAAATTTTGGCGATTTTTAAGGTAAAATAATTTTATCCTATAGAATTTGGGCGAATCATTTTTAAAATAGCGAATCTTGTTTTTGGAAAAACCATGGAAAATTAGCCCATGAGTGAAATTTAGCCCCCTAAAATCATCCTTGCTCCTAAGATCCTGTCTACTTGGGAAGAGTTAATCTATTGGTTCTGATCCACTTATGGGCAATCCAAAATCCCTGCCGAAAATTTAAGGGAATACAATAACATCACTTATAAATATGGTGAGACCATCAATTCTTTCAACTTGCGTTTCACCAAGTTGTATAATCAAATACCCGAACTTATCTGCCCTCATAACCAAGCCACTTTCATGCATTACTACAATGCATTGCCTTCTCCCTACCGTCATAGGCTTGAGGAAAACTCCATCTATAATCTCAGTTCCTCTCTGCATACTTTCTCAAAGTATGAAGAATAACTTGAAAGAACTGGTCTTCCCTAGGGAGAATTATGTAGACAGACAAACATGTCTACTCTCTTGCAGCTAGTACAAGATATGAACAATCGTATGATAGCATTTGAGAGGAAGGATATTGTCTCCCCTCTCACCCCTGGACCTTCAACCTCTTCTGCACCCCCTTTTAGGAATCCGGTTGAAAACAATTTTCAACCTAAAGCTATTCTGCCTTGGAGTTGGTTCAACTTTTGCGAGGAGCACCACGAAGAAACCACATGTGAGGTAAAGAAGAGTTCCAAAAATAATATCTTTGGTAAGAGACCGGAAGATACTATCATTTTCCTAGACTTTGTGGAACCAGAGGATGTCATGGTTATTAACACTAGGAACAAAGCCTATGCTCCCAAGGGTAAATTTGATCCTTCTCACAGTGTTTCTAGCTCGAGCTCATCCTCAACCGCTGCTATGCCCCAGGTTCCTAAAATTCCCGAGAGTCAAAGAATCACTCCCCCTCCTATATATCTAAATACAATATCTTGAATCAATTGGCCAACATCAAAGAATATGCAACCCTTCTATACATGGTTTCCATCCCTGAACAACAGATGCATATGAAACAATTCATGGAAGGAAAATATTCCGTTGTAGCCAATCTTTTCGAAGAGGTAGATGAAG
>JASDQU010371058.1:67423-86200 GCA_032191745.1 Picea mariana
TATTGGTTATTGAAAAGGGTAGAGAGGAAGGATTAGATTCACATTTTTTCATAGCTATTACCACTTCCTCATATTTCCCAACTTTTTCATATTTACTTTTGGCATCATGCTAGCATGCGACAAAGTCCCATCTTCACCAATCTAGTTAGCATACTTTCCTTCACCTTCTAGGGAAGAGAAAGAAGCTTGATTTTTTGGCAAAGTCCCATCTTCACCAATCTACTTAGGATACGTTTCTTCACCTTCTAGGGAAGAGAAAGAAGCTTGATTTGCTAGAGATGCCCTCATTGCATCCTTATGATCCAGAGAAGCCAATTATGTTCCATCCACCTCTTCAGCCCTCTTTTTAAACACATTTCCCCATTAAGCAACCAATTAATCCAGATTCATTAAGGTTGGTGTATCTTCCAACCTAACATCTTCCCTTGCCACTAAAATTGAGTTTCTCTTTTCATTTCTTAACACACTTATATTTGCAGTTATGCTTTCGAAAAACAAAGGTTTGGTATTTCCCTTTAGAGAAATTAATTGTAAGATATCCTTTGGCCTATTCTTCCCATCCCAACTCGTCAAACCATGAGCCTACTATTTCAACTCCCTCCAGAAGATTACAACCCTACGTTGGTTCATCTTTCTATGATTATGAGAGAATTGGAATGAAATATTGTGATGGGATGGACCTCATTTCAAGATCCAATTTATTCGTATTGATATTATGGTGAAATTTGTTTCCCTTGAATAAGCCCCAATCCCATATACCACAATTCATTTTGAAGTTAACACTCATACCTCCCTTTTTGACAAATTGGACCCCTAAAACTTTGGCCTATCTTGCTGCAAATATAGAGGATTATCTAACACATAAACTTTATTGTAAGCTTTAGATCCTCTTGGATTACCTCTTCCCTAATTACAAATATGGACCTATGGAGAGCATCATCTTCCTCTTCCAAGTCTTCTTCCATTCTTCTAAACCCAATTGATCCTTAATATGAGTTATAGTAGGCTCATAATTCTATTTAGACTTGTAATGCTATTTATTTTCACATTGATAAACACAATGCCAAAAATATGAATGTAAAAAGAAGAAGGAATTTGATAGTTTTATAAGGCAATATTCAACACAACAATACCCAATTATCTTTATTCAATCAAAACATTTATATTTTGCATACCAAAAAAATATTACACAAGAATTCATCTATAATCTTATTTCAATAATAACATAGAATACCTTTAATTGATGCATAATAAACTCTTACATTTCATTTACTAAATAATAATTGAAATATCTCAAAACTATAAAAATAAATTGTTTAAAAAATTTATATTTATTTATTTTTGATAATAAATTGAAAAATAACAATCATTCTTCCCCACCATCTCCACTAAATCCAATTGACAAATATTCTGAAAAGTTTACACAAGTGACCAAGGGAATTCCACCTGGACATTCATAGCCACGAGATATGCGTTTACAAATGACATCTGATTTGTATTTGTATTTGGGAGGGCTAGAAAGGCACACTTTCAAGGAGAGTTCTCATCACCAAACTCTTAGTTTCATTGTTGGCAATGCTGAAGCCATCTCGGTATTTGTAGAGGTGGTAGAAAGCTCTCAGAATGTCAAAAGCATGTTTCTTGGAAGAGATGGGAACATTGCTGTCTGGTTTGAGAAACTCCCAATTTAATTCCTTGATCTTCTCCTTTATCATGGTGTCGATCTGATTGAGAGCATCATTTTCTGTTGCTCCAGGATTGTCTTTCATATAACACGATATAGACGAAGCTTCTTCACCACGGCTCTTCTCTGCCTGAATTCACCGTACCATGCTATGTATTCAATATCATGCCATTCAAATTCAAAGCCATGCCATGTATTCTATATCATGCAATCCAAATTCAAAACAAAACCAGTCCAATGCTTTGCATTTGATTTGATATAGAAGGATGGAAGATGCCATCTCACCTTGTAGCCGCACACGTCACCCCGTAGTCGAAGGATGGAAGCTGCCAGGTCATTGAACCTGGATAGAAAATCAATCTCTTGCAGGATGTGAAGAGGAAGGGGAACATCCAACGTGAGAATGGGTTGCAGTGTGGCTGCTCGATACCCAAAACTCACCTTCCCGTTCTCTAAATACTCTTCAAACGTCGGTATATAACCGCTGGAGATCCACTTTGCTTCTTCCAAAAACGCATCAAATACGGCTTCCCACTGCACAGCACAGGAAAAGCAGCAAATTAAGTGAGCCTGGGCCTTGGATACTCCAATATATTGCAAACCTAACGGGAGAAATGTGTATATATGAGTTACTATTTTCCATACGGTGTTTCGAGCATAGCTGAGCGTGTCTCGGCCTTGAGTCTTCTCCGCCTCTCGAGCCATTTGATTAACGCATTCGTAAAACACCATATATACACCTTTCATATATTCTGGAAGGCACTCTGTGGCGGATGGATCCCATCTGATCATTATACGCACACAGTTAATTGATTGATCATTATGCGTTATTGTTTTTATTCTATGAAATGAAATCATCACCACTTCTTACCTCTTAATTGCGGCTGTGAAGAGTTCGAGCTCGTCCATCGTTCCGAAAGTGTCATAGATGTCGTCCAGAACTATTCCAAGATAACACAATTTGGCAAAGCCCAATCTGAATGCAGAATGTTTGGGCTCAATCGCAATGCAAGAGGCCAACGTGTAGAATTCCACATGACGATGCCGAGTGAATGTCAGTTGAGAGAAACCCGAATCTTTCCACCATCTGCAGAGGAATTAATTGGAACAATAGATTTTGAACAAATAACATTTTCAAGGGAAAAGTCAAAGTCATACCACATGTAGCTAATGCAACCATTGTTACTAGATAGTTAGAGGATTTTGTATATGTAATAGTGGTATTTACCCAATTTAAGGTGTCCCCATGGCGTTAGGCCCAAAGGCATGTATATTTTTAAAATATATATGAAATATATATGATTTCTTAAGTTTAATATGACCATGTAACATCAAATAGTTAAAAAGAGGAAGATATTTAACTTGACAGAGATCTTGTATACCAACATCTTTCTAGTAGTCAAGAGATCATTGGGATCCCCTCCAAGGTTTGGTGTTGGATTTTGTATATGCCATCACTCATTTTCCACTGATGAAATGGAGTTGGTCACTATATGAAAAACCAATTCATATTTACTACTTGGTGTTATGGAACAAGAAATGTAAAAATCATTTATATGACATGTGTGAATTTTCCATGGCCCCTTTACATGATTTTATTTTTGGACAACCAACTACAATGATCTCTAAAGAGGCTAAAATGTTTTAGAGAATATAGGTGACTAGTTTATGGATAAATCCTTCTCCTATTTTAGAATATATGGATGTGGTGCAAGACCCCATTTGCTTCTCAAATACATGTCTGACACATTAGCACTCATAGAAATTACATATAAAATAATTTTCTCTAGGATTACTAAACAATTAAGTCAAAATCCAAAGAGGTTGTTGCCTACGTTTTCTCTAAAATTAGGAATTTACTCTTTATTAGACCAAAATCATACTCATATAGATGATCACATGGTGGAATATGTTTGGTTATATATCATAATCCATTATAGGCATGATCCCAAATATATTGTCAATGTACATTTTGAGATCAACCATGTATACCATTTCATATGTACATGAAGAATTCCCTTTTGATTTTGTATTTATAATAGCTGAAGATTATAATCAAGTATTATTTAATATCTATTGTATACATAATGTAGAAGAAAATGATGAGATTCAAACTTTTCAGGAAGAAAGGAGAAAAGCGTTCTTTGAAGAGAGAAATAGAAGAAGTGGAAATTTAGAAGGCAATCTATTTGATCTAGAGAAGAACAATGAGCCTAAGATTATCGAAGATAAAAGTGAATAGTAAAGTAAGGAGAATCTTAAGAAAAATGCAGAGGATCAACAAAACTCTGTTCATGATCAACAAAACCATGATCAAAATGAGAAAGATAAAAATGAGACATCTTAGCACAAATAGGGAGTATGAGGTGAAAATAAGAATAAATACATTTGCTCAGGTGATTACTCCTAAATATTATATTACCCAGTCACAAGTTAAGGATATGACTGAGAATGCTACAACTTAGAGAACAATTACTAGGATTTCTAAAATTATTTCACCCACAACTATTATCACACCACCGGTGATCCGAATTATATTGAGAAAAATGAGATATAAACCAAATTATAGCACAGAACAAAAAAATATAGTGAATCTCAACTTCTATTAATGAAAAAAATATTAAAATATTGTAGAACACAAACTAGATAGAATGGTGGTACCTTATCTATGAAGAGAAGAGATATTGGCTACACTCGTTTGAAAAAATATGATTACAAAGAGGCCAAAAAGAGTGTTATCATGAAGCCTAAAAGGAAAAAAAAATCGAAAAATAAAAACCCTAACCCTAGAAGATGAAACACCAAAAGTATTATGGGCCAAGAGGTGGTTAGTTGATAGGCTAACTTCTCATGGGAACAACTTTTGCATACAACCTCCTTTTAGGGTGCATGATAACTCATTGGAAAGAAATGTATGAGGATTAAAAATTCGTTGGGGCCAGGTATGCCATGAAAACCATTGACCCCTCTAAATGACCAAAAAAACATAGTTTAGGACCTCACAATTTTTGGACCTGAAAAACCATAGAAAAACTGCTAAAAAGATAAAGAACCATTGAGCAATATGTTGTAGGATTTCTAGCCCGTGAGTTTCTAGCAGTGTAATAATAAAGAGTGGTATAAAAAGGGTTAGGGAAGCCTTTGTAGTTTTGGGGTTTTAGATAATGGAAGTCATTAAGGAAATAACACCTTTTATCTCGCCCTTAAGGATTTGAATTTGCTTTACCAGATGGGCAAGTAGAGCTTCAACGAACACAAAACGTGGTGCCCGCACCAATTACAATCATGACGGAACTTGCGTTACTGGTATAAATGGAACTAATCTAGTGGTATGGAGACTTTTAATTTAAAAACCACAACTCCCAAAATTAGTTATCTTGCTTTGATTTAATTTTCAAAATGACTAGGGCCCACGATCAGAGACCGTTTTATCTGTGGGTTAAAGTGACAACATGTGAAATAAAGTGGATAAAATTTTTCGATCTGATAATACTCCATTACGAAGAACTTATCGTTCGAAAAAGAGTGGGATAATTTTCGTTGGGATGGCTATCATTTTTTACATCGACACCGATAATTTCTAAGTATTCGAAATAAAAAATTTAATTATAATGACCAAGCAAAATCTAAATTCCAGATTTGCAATTAATTTTACAGTGACCAACGAAATTCCAAAATATGAAATTCAATCAAATTGACAGCGACCGATCAATTTCAATTTCCAGAGCTTCAAGGTAATTATGCAGCGATTAAACAAATTTCAATTCAGGAATAGGCAATTTAAATCTTACTGCGACCCTAACAAATTCAAATTCGAAATACAAAATTCTTAACATCGACTATAAGATTTCAGTTTCCAGAATTTACAACGACCTTCACGAATTAATTTAGAATTTTCAATAATTATACATCGACTATATAAAATTATAAAATTCGGATTGTAAATTAATTTTACAGTAACTCGATGAATTTCTAAATTATTAGATTGCAATAACTTGATAATGACCAAATAAATTTCTAAAATTAAGGAGCTGCGATTTAACTTGGAAGTGCTCATAAAAAATTAAGTTTCCAAAATTTGCTATTTAATTCTGCAACGACTATACAAAATTTCAATTTTCCAGAATTGCAACACAATTCTACAACGATATAAAATTTCTAATATACAATTTGCTCTCATTACAATTTAAATTTCAAAAAATAAAATGTCGGAACCGATGATGATGGAGAATTGAGGATGTCCTTCAATGACTTGCGCTATCTTCTTACTCCCGCTTGTTAATCACCCAACTTCACTTCCTACCAACCAATGTTAGGGGTACTCTTCTTCCCTCTTAGCCCAACCAATGCTAGGGGTACTCTCTTTCCTCTTAGACTTAGACTTAGTCTTAAGCTTATGCTTAGACTTATGTTTATAATTAAACTTAGACTTTTGTTAGGCTTTATAATTTATTGACTAATTAATTTATTTATTCTAACAAGGTCTAACCATTTAAATGTTTTCTAGGCCACCTAGATTTATTGACTCGTGTTTTAATTACATGACGTTCCCTTCAAGATGCACCTTTGTGCTCCAAGGGTGCCACTCGCCTTTGACTGGTTTTGGAAGTTTTTCTAACCTTTGGAGTCAACACTCCATTCGTTTGACCTTCTGAGAGACTAAGGGATTCTAAGGAATAAGAACTCTGCCTTGTTGCGCACCCATTAAAATTATTCATGAGCAATTGTCTCAGTTCTCCCTCACGACATCGTGGACCTCTAGAATTAGGTAATCGTTAACCTACAATTCATTCCACGACGATATTTCTAGTAGGATGTGGTAGGGATGCTGCCACACCTCTCCCTCAAATTTATGGTTTCTGTGCATGGCCCCTTTACTCATGTGAGTCGAATTAGCAAGCATTGTCAAGCCTGCATCCACTAACAAAAACAATGTCAATAATCCATATACATAAATCATACTGTAATCAATCATATGTCACATGTGCATAAAATGAAATACTCAAACAAAGACAATCCAATCCCTCACTCAATCCAAAGTCCAAGGAAGTCCATTGATGCCATCAACATCCATAATTTGTCATGTTTCTTGCACACTCAAAAGAGCTCATTAATAATATCTCCCAATACATATACACCAAAATAACAATAAGTCACAATGCATCATCATCATAATAACTCACAATTGAAACGAAATCATAATGTGCCATAATCGGATCACTTGCATGCAAGTGTCCTCAAAGAATAAGCCAATAAAAGTGTCATCAGTAGAACGTGATGTTACATACACTCCCTCTTGTTTTAAACTTTGTCCTGAAGTTTGTATAGTATAAAAATACAAGTAAATAAATGTATCTGACATAGATCTACATATCTAATATATCAAACAAATAAGGGAATTGTTGATGCATCTCATATGTGTCCTCCCATGTCGTTGAGTATGGACTATAGTTATCCCATTGGACGTTGACCTAATCGACTATTCGACGTTGTAGTTGTTGAGTACAATGGTCTAGAATGAGGATTGTCTCCACCATGAGAGCACCCTCATTCAACACCTGTAAAGAAATCATGTCAATTACATGCAACTGATCACTAATATAATGTCGTAAAACATATACATGAAATACATAGTGCATACGCCTCAAAGAATTAGGAAAGGCTAGTCGATAAGCCACGGGTCCTTTATTTTCCACTACCTCGAAAGGTCCCACAAACCTAGGAGAGATTTTAGCACCCTTTCCAAACTTGATTGAACTCTTATGCGGTTTAACCTGCAAGAAAACTTTGTTGCCAACCTCATAATTGTGGTCAAGGCGATGCACATCAACATAACTCTTTTGTCGATCATGTGCTTCTTTAATCCTTTGTCTTATCGATTTAATTTTTTCTTCCATTTCTTGGATCACTTTCGGTCCTACCAAGGCCCTATTTTCAAGTCGATCCCAACTCAATGACGTCCGACACGGTCGCTTGTAAAGAAACTCAAATGGTGCCATCTTTATCGTACTCTGGAAATTATTGTTGTATGCAAACTCTACCAATGGCAAGAAGTCTTCCCAACATTTTTGTTGATCCATTACATACATACGCAAGATATCCTCCAAAATATGGTTCATTCTTTCTGTTTTTCCATTTGTCTTTGGCTGATACGTTGTACTAAAATTCAGTTACGTTCCTAATTCTTCTTAGAAACTGGTTCAAAATCGTCCTGTAAATACCGATCCTCGATCAGATATAATATTTCTTGGTACTTCATGTAATCTCACAATATTACTAACCAAAACTATGGCTATATCCAGTGCTTGATACATTGTATGCACTGGAATAAAGTGTGCACTCTTCATCAGAGTGTCAACTACCAAACAAATCGAGTCGTGTCTCTTTGCTGTCAGTGGAAATCCAACAATTAAATCCATTGAAATGACCTCCCATTTCGATTCAGGAATAACGTGTGGTTGTAACAATCCTACTAGATGTCTATGTTCATCCTTCACTTATTGAAATTCTAGACATCTCACCACGTAACTAACTATATCTGATTTCATTCCTTTCCAGAAGAATAAAGGCTTAAGGTTTGCTTTAATCTTAGTGACTCCCATATGAGCCATGTATACTACTCGATCAGCTTCGCTTAAAATCAAACTTCTTATTTCATTGTTATTAGGTATGTAAATTATGTTGTTATATCTCAACAATTTTTCGTTGTCAAAAGAATACCCTTCATATTTCGGTACCATCATGGTATATTACTATTTGTGGAAAAGTGGTTGTAAGTGGACAAGTGGTTAGAAATGGGTTAGCCCCAAAATAAAGAAGTCGGGTAAAGTTAGTTAGATGATAACCCCTAGATGAAGATACTTGGAGAAGTATAAATAAGAGAGGAAGGGTCTCTTGTGTAAATAATCTTTGATCATATTGAATATATTCTATTTGGTGAAAGGCTTATTGCAGGTACATCATTGACAAATCTAAGGCAGTGAAGGTCAGAAGAAGCACAAGTTTCGGTAGCTGCAGAAAGCGACAATTCCACAGTGCAGGTGTTTATGTATCCATAGGTTTTGGTATTTGAAAAAATTGGAAATTCTATAGATGCCGGTGTTTCTGTAGTCGTAGGTTTTGGTGGCTGCAAAAAACAACAATTCTGTAGCCGCGGGTGTTTCTGTAGCCGCAGGTTTCGGTAGCTACAAAAAATTTTGGTAGCTACAAAAAATGGAAATTTTGTAGCCGCGGGTGTTTCTGTAGCCTCAGGTTTCAATAACTACAGAAAAAGCAGTTTCGGTAGCCGTGGGTGATTTGGAAACTGCATAAAGTTGGAAATTCGGTAGCCACATCATATTTGCATATTGGAATTGTTCCAATTGTTGAATGGTATGGTATAGGTCTTGATGATTGCTACATTATTAAGGGTATGGTTTTGGCACATGGTCTTGTGTAAGGGTTTATGGTATTTTATTTATGATGTATTGATAGAGGACTCTTGTTGGTTGTCTTGATGAATGTTTTGGTATATGGTTGAAGTATATGTTGGGTTCATGAATGAAACACTTAGTTGATGAGTTGGCATATACATGAGGTGTATGGTATGGGGATGTTGGTACACTGTGAGAGACACTTGCTGGTTATATTTTTGGTGGTTTGTGTAGTGTTCTTGACACATTATTTGTATACATGTCTTGGAATATAGGTACATGTTGGTGATGGTTGTAGGTTGATGCACATCTGAGTGATATTGTGCACATGACTGAGAGAGTTGTCTTGGTGATTGATATTGGAGAGTATATATGATTTGGTTGAGAGGTTGATGTGACAAATTGTTGTGATAGGTTATTTTCTGAAGGTGTGATGGTACATTTGACAGATTATTTATGTCTACAAGCTGGGTCTTGTACTTGAGGGTTGGATTCCTCACATCTCGGTTGGTGTTGATATTTGCAAGTTGGGTCTTGTATGTAGAGTTGGCACTCTATTGGATTTGTTTCTCTTTTCAGTTGATGTTGATAAAACCCTAAGATTGTAGTCTCCTATAACACATAATACAAAAAATTTACATATATGACTGGTATTCTTTGTGTTGATTATGGTGATGGCTTATAGTTCTCTCTTATTGATGAATGCTGTTGATACATGGAAGTAGCTAAGTGAAAATGAATAATATGTTTGAAGGTGTTTCTAACTAAAGTTTATTAAGAAGTGTAAAGGGAGCCTCACACTGATTCACCTCCCCCCCCTCGCTTAGTGTGGTCGGTGTGTCCAACAATTGGTATCAAAGAAGGCCTTCACTATAAGACTTACAAGCTTGAAGGAGATCCATGGACACACAAATGGATGAACATGTAGATGAAGTTCCATTCTTCGATGAGACAAATCATTCTGCATGGAGAATAACAATGAAAGGGTACTTGAAGTAAAAAGAAGTAGGTGTTTGGGATACAATTGTTGTTGGACCAATTCCTTTGAAGAATCAATCAAAATTTGTAGCAAAGAGAAATAATGAAATAGCCTTCAATACCATCTTAAAAGGACTCTCAGGTTCTGTCAAAGAAATCATTGGAAAGTGTACCTCTGCCAAGGACCTATGGTTGAAGCTAGAGAAGGTATATCAAGACAAATAAGAAAATTACATCAAGGATGATGAAGGTAAAGACTCTTCAAAATATTATGATTGCAATACTCCTAAATGAAACGATGTTGAATGTTCTCCTAAAAATGAAGAAGAAGATCTAGAAGTTGTTTGTGTAGAACCAACTAACAGTTATCTTGTAGATGAAGAAGAATATTTGTTAAAGCTTAAAGATAAAATTATGAATGATTTATGAGAAGTGAGCATGGAAATAGGATATGGTTCAATTTATTTTGAGTATATTGAAAAATACACTAAATAAGCCCCATAAAAGTACCAAATACTTACCATGACACTAACACAAATGCTCAAGAAACAATAAGGAGGTGAAATAACCTAGCAAAGGACCCAATTAAAAGAAAAAGAAGAAGAAATAAAAAACTAAAGAATGAAATAATTAGTCAAGTAGAAGAAAAGAAGAAGGTAGATGATGAGCTTAGCAAAATCCTTGAAGTCAATGTCAATCTAAAGACCCAACTTGAAGAAGCCAAAAGGATAGAAGAACTATTGAAGAATCAAGTAAATGAAAAGGAAGAATCACTCCATAAGCTAGAAGCAAAAGTTGTTGATCTTATAAGGAAAGCAATGAAGTCAAAAAGGTCTTGGATAGTCAAAGATCACCAAATGATAAATCAAGAAGTCAAAAAGGTTCATGAAAAACTTGGATAGTCATGATGTATGGTATGGCATGAGTTTGATGCATGGATAGGTCCAAGGATTGTCATAGGAAGAGAATATCATTCTTGAGTAGTTGATCTATGTTTCAGTTGAGCAGTAGCATTTGCAGTAGAAATAGATTGTAGTGGTAGCATATTGTTCATCTTTCAAAGAAGATAGAGGGAGACATACCCACAAGGGGAGTTATTTTTCTTCCCATGATTGGTTGCAGTAGCATGATTCTAGGAGGAGAGATTATTAGCAACCATGCCATCAACGTTGCATCGGAGTCATATCCCTTGTCCAAAGGGGGAGATATTATTCAGAGGAAGCTCAAAGGCATCCAGAGAGGGGGAGCAGCCCCAAGGAGAGTTCAGGTAGGGGGAACAGCCCCAAGGAGAGTTCAGGTAGGGGGAGCAACCCCAAGGAGAGAACTACCCTTTTCCATTTATGTCAAAGGGGGAGGGATATTCACATTGATGTGGAGAGATGAATAATGATGAGAAGCGATGATAACAGAGGAAACATGAAAGCATGACTAAAATGTTTCCATCAATGATTGGTGTTGACATCAATGTTGGTGTTGCCATCAATTCCAAAGGGGGGTATTGTTGTACTATGTTGTCATTGATGTCAATGGATTTATTTCAAATGGTTGATTTAAAATGGTGTCATAGTTATGTGTTGTCATTGATATGTAGATGGATTGTGTCATTGATGTTGATGTCATAGATGGATTGATGTGTTATCATTGATGTAAAGGTTGATTATTGTTGTATCATTTATGTATTTTCATGGTTGATAGGAAGTACCAAATGGATGAACTCCAAAGTAGTCCCCTTATGGTGAAAGCTCTCATAGGAAGACACTTTGTGAAGTCCAAATGGTTAGGTGGTTGAGTAGTCCTAGTAGTGTGATTAGGGAACCCAAGTTTGTTTGAAGAATCATGTTATAAAGATAAATGAATTTCTCAGTGAGACTATTCTAGATAGATAGTGCATTTCATGCCATTTCCAGTGATATGTGAAACGCCACATAAATTTTCATGGTTATAGAGTTATGTCCATGTGAATTTGGAGAACCCTCATGTGTGTTTAGAAGCCCCTAGAAGGTCAAAGAAGTCAATTTTTTCTAAAAGCTCCTAGAAGAAGTTGACCGGTCAAAGTGGTTAGTCATGGGTTAAGTGGTTGCAACAAGAAAACAATTAAAAACAAATTAGTTTCAACTATAAGTGGAGAGTTTACTATTTGTGGAAAAGTGGTTGTAAGTGGACAAGTGGTTAGAAGTGGGTTAGCCCCAAAAGAAGTAAGTTGGGTAAAGTTGGTTAGATGATAACCCCTAGAGGAAGCTACTTGGAGAAGTATAAATAAAATAGGAAGGGTCTCTTGTGTAAATGGTCTTTCAGAATATTGAATATATACTATTTGGTGAAATGTTTATTGTAGGTACATCATTGAAAAATCTGAGGCAGCGAAGGTATGAAGAAGAACAAGTTTTGGTAGCTGAAGAAAGCGACAATTGTATAGCCGCGAGTGTTTATATAGCTGCAGGTTTCAGTAGTTGCAGAAAGAGATAATTATGTATCCGTGGGTGTTTCTGTAGCTGCGAATGTTTCTATAGCCGCAGGTTTCAGTAGCTGCAAAAAATGACAATTATGTAGCTGCAAGTGTTTCTGTAGCCTCAAGTTTTAGTAGCTATAGAAAGAGTAGTTTCGGTACAGCCGTGGGTGATTTGGCAGCTACAAAAAGTTGGTAGTTCAATAGCCACATCAGATTTTCATATTGGAATTGTTCCAATTGTTGAATGGTATGGTATAGGTCTTGGTGATTTCTATAGGATTAAAGGTATGGTTTTGGCACATGGTCTTATGTAAGGGTTTATGGTATTTGATTTGTGATGTATTTCTAAAGGACTCCTGTTGGTTTTCTTGATGAATGTTTTGGTATATGGTTGAAGTATATGTTGGGTTCATGAATGAGACACTTAGTTGATGAGTTGGCATATACATGAGGTGTAGGGTATGGAGATGTTGGTACATGATTTGTACATGCTTGGTACACTGTGAGAGCCACTTGTTGGTTATATTGTTGGTGGTTTGTGTAGTGTTCTTGACACATTATTTGTATACATGTCTTGGCATATTGGTACATGTCTGTGATGGTTGTAGGTTGATGCACATATGAGTGATATTGTGCATATGATTGAGAGAGTTGTCTTGGTGATTGATCTTGGAGATTAGATCTGATTTGGTTGATGAGGTTGATGTGACAGATTGTTGTGACAAGTTATTTATGAAGGTGTGGTGGTACATTTGATATATTATTTCTATCTACAAGCTAAGTCCTGCACTTGAGGGTTGGATTCCTCACATCTCGGTTGATGTTGAGATCTGTAAGCTGGGTATTGTATGTAGAGCTGGTACTCTATTGGAGTTATTTCTCTTTTCAGTTGATGTTGATAAAACCCTGAGATTGTAGTCTCATGTAACACATAATACACAAATTTTACATATATGACTGGTGTTCTTTGTGTTGATTATGGTGATGGCTTATAGTTCTCTCTTATTGATGAATGTTGTTGATACATGGAGGTAGCCAAGTACAAATGAGTAATATGTTTGAAGGTGTTGATAACTAAAGTTTTGTAGGAAGTGTAAAAAGAGCCTCACACTGATTCACCCCCCCCCTCTTAGTGTGGTCGATGTGTCCAAAAAAACGTGCATAGTCCTAACCTCCTCTTCCAAATTTAACATCGTTTCCTTGTCAATCGGGTATACAACAAACTAATAATGAGTGGCTTCCATTGTAGCGCTCATTTTGTGTTCAAAAAAGGTCTCCACTTTTTGTTTCCTGGGCACCATGACTAACAAGACTCAAGAATACAAACCCCTATGAGCTTGAGTAGAATAAATAATAGTGAAAAAAAGAAACAACTGGAAGGCATGATCTTATCCAAATTTATAAACCTCCTCCCATGCTTAGACATAATATTGGCCAGGAGAGAGCCAGTTAGGTCATTGGTGGGAATTAAAGGGTGCATTTCCCTATCGAACTACATAAAACCGAGACTCATACACACCCTCGTCCGGTGGAATCCTTTGTTCATCATGTCCATTCGAGCTTCCATCTAGGTTTGGAGCACAAGGTCCTATCATGAGCACATGATCCAGGGAGGTGATGGGGGTTGAGAGGACTGAGGAGACCTCTCGCATAGTCCCATTATTACCCACTCTCTCGCCAACTACCAAAATATCTTAGCTGATGGATCCATGTATCACTCGATATGGGTGAAAAAAATCAATGTTAAATTGTTGAAAACTATTATATTTAATTTTATTTGTGAAGAAAATAAGTTTAATATATATTTATTTGAAAACATTATAAAACTTTATAGAAATTTATAGGAAGTAAACTAACTAATATAAAGTCATTTTTTGCTTACCTCAAAGTAGTTTTCTATGGTAAGGACTAATATATGAATAAAAGGGGTGGTATGAGTGAATGGGATCATGCTTTTTTTTTTTTTGTTAGTTTGTCCGTGACATGTGGGACTAACCCGTGGCTAAGAAACCATGACTCAGGGGCATCTAAGCCGTCAAAATCACCCAGGGATTGCACCTGAGCCACACCAACCCTTAACATGGCTGTATTTTTTTTCCCCGCAGGTTTCAAACTGGTGACTTTAACATCATAGAGCGCCTTAACAACACACTCTGTCACCGACTATCCTACACCTTGGGGATGAATGGGATCATCCTTGATTCCAAGGGAAAACAAGAATTTTTTATGCGTGGGTTTACAAATAACAATAAATAATCAAGCAAAGGCACATGCTCCCCTTTAGGCACTACTATCGATAAATGCCGCTAGAGTGAAGACCTTGATTTTTATTGACGATTTGAGCATAATTATCAAGATTATGAACTCCAAGAAATCTCCATTTCATATCAAGATTTCCTGTCTCATTACAATAATTCAAAAGGAGACCCTTTGATTCAAGGAGGTCACATTTTTCCAAGTTATGAGGGATGTCAATTGAGAAGCAGGCATCCTTGCAAAAGAGGCTTCAAAAATAAATGAAGGGACCTTAAGGAAAAGTAGGGTACTTATGTTCAAGTTATCCCCTAAGTTTTATCCAAGGTTCATTAGACATGAACCACATTACAAATGTATCAACCAACACTTTTCAATGCACCCAAGACATCATATTAGATAAAGTGACAGATAAGGTGTGGAGTGCATCACCTCTACACTAGCGTCCCCCATGCTAGTCATTACTCTCACCTAGTAATTTGAAGCTTGTTGTGGATTAATTCAAGGAACAAGTGGGATAATGACTCAAAATTCAATTGGCTTGTTCGACGATATCTTTTGGTGGTGGTTGGCTCTAGTTGATCTTATTTCTAAGGTAATAATTCATAATTGAATCTTCTTTGTTCTTCATGCATGTTGTTCAGAATGTTGGGTTCAACTCTTGGTGGTTTTTTCCTCACTTTGGTGCTCTATTCTGGTTACTTTTTGGTTCTTTGTTCTGGCGCTGGGTGTTTGGGGCCTTAGGTATCTCCAATATAGTTTGTTGTTGGAGGTTCAGTTTCCTATATTTTAGGTCCTGTTCGACTCCAAGCTTGTATTTTTGGGTTGGTTATCCATAACCACCTTGCTCTCCCATGTGTTCAATTTAATTTCTAAGCAATGATATAGTTTTGGTTTTGGGTTGGAATCCTATTATGGTTTGTAGAGTTTGCTTCCTAGGATAGATTGGTCTAGTTCTCTCGATCTGATCCTTTGGGTGTTTTTTATTTCTCTCCCAACTAGGCAACATTGGAAGTTTTTGAATATGGATTATATGGAAATACAAGATTTGCACAAGATGCTTTGCATGCATGAAGAGTTCATAAATAACAACAAAACATCAATTTTCTTAGTAACAACCAAGGTTAATGGAAATAAGCCTTTAATTTTGGATTAAAAGTGATAAAACATTTTTGGATTTGCTCTATATTTCTCCATGATTCTCTAGAGATACTATGGCCCCAAACTTCACAACATATAAGATAACAAGAGTGAGGAGAGTCTCAAAGAGGAGTTTATTCTTATCTCATAGCCAAATATATACTAATTTACAATTGTTTTCAAGTCCATAATAATCTTTCCACCCTGCATTTATCCTTTTCTCAATGCTATAGTTACAATTAATCTTGTGATGAAGTTAAATTTTGAGATAATTGTTTGAAATCAATTCCTCCAAGTTGTCATTTTCATACATGAAATTACCATAAGTGATCTTATTGGATTTAATTATCATAGCCTTCACTTTGTCAGTGTTAACAATGATGCTCGCACAAGAGAAAAAATCCTTTAGGATTTTTTAGTTTCTTGTCGAGACCATAGGGACTCCTCACCATAAGAACAATATCATCAACATAAATAAGAAGGATGATGATACCAGTGAGAGTCAAGCCAACACAGCCTACTTCTTCCAAACAACCCTTTAACTTGTCAATGTGGGGGATAGGGTACAACCTTGCTTAAATCCTATATTATAATTATTTTCTTCCAATCGTCCCTCACCATTCCTAAACCTAACAATAACATTCATGTATAACCTTACATCAACAAGAAAGGAACGTTTATCTCTTCTAACATATTCTAAAGTTTATTCCTGGGAACTATGTCAAAATATTTACTAAATTCAAGGAGACAATATAGGAGATTGGTTTTGTTATTGTGAAACTCCTCCACAATGATCCTAAGAATAACAAGGTGGTCCTTAGTTGAATGATAGCTCCTAAATTCAGCCTGGCCTTTAGCTCTTTTCTATGTCTTTCTATCCATACATTAATCTTCTTTTCCAAAATATTTTTGTATAAATTGGCTAAAAGGGGGATAATCATAATGGTCCTATAATTAGAGGGATTGTTTTCATCCCCATTTTTGTGACAAACAACCTGTTTGAAAACTATAAGAATATCCAATATAAATAGGATAGTACACAATAATCCATTAACGATGGTAAATATAATTGAATGATTGATGATCTCTATACCGTGAGAATGAGGGATCGCTTATATACCCATGTAGGGGTGCCCTTACTAACAATCATTTCCTTTGAGACATGCATTTTCATTATTAATAACTATTATTTATTAATTTATTATTTATTCATTATCTATTTATATCTTATTTATATGTATATTTATGTTCATAACATTGCCTTCCTCTTAAAAATTCTTTGTCCTGAAAGCATACTTATGGAAGACTTGTCTCTTGCTCTAGCTTGTAATATTGTCTCTTAATTCATCATCTTTAATTTAGTGATCATTGAGGACCTGAGACGATAGGATCTTTTAAGTGTTGAGAAAAATTGTTGAATTTTAAAAGAGTCTACCCACCCTAATTCGATCTTTTGTGGAACTATGTGTATATAGGGTTCTTGAAATAAACTTGATGTATTTCGACTCTTATGATAGCGTCTACTTTGAGCACCACTTGTAATGGAAGTAATATTCTACAAAATATTGGTCATTTCCTTCTATTGAGACATTGATTGGTTGAAATATCTACTTTTGTGATTAAGATGTTGATAAGGCATCCTTGCAACTTGATCTTTATTTCTTTTACTTGCATCTTTTTCTTGATTAACTTTTGGAATTGAGTCTTCTGCATATCTCTGGCTTGTTTTTACCTCGACATTTGAAAACTTCTGTACATCAAGCTTGATTTGCATCCTTTTGAGTTGTAAGGTTGATTGGGTCTGTCATCATTTCCTTATCGACTAATGATGTTTTGTGATCTAGCTTTTCTTGTAAAGTCTCCTTATCGTGCTTCAACTTTTTAATTTGTGTTAGTAAATTTTGATTATGAACCCTTAGGCGTAAAATTTCTTCTTCATTTTCTGATTTGTCGACTTTATTTATAATATTTCGATTCTCTAGCTTTTCATCTTTCATATTTTTAATTTGTTCAAGCAATTTTTTATTAAGGTTCTTCAAACAAGAAGCTTCTTCATCCTTTCCTGTTAATTTATTCGCGAGATCTTGATTCTCTTGCTCGACCTCCTTGACGTGTTGTTTTGTATCCCTTGACTTCTTAATCTGAGTAAGTAGTTTTTCATTGTGATTATTTAAGCGAGATATTTCTTGGTTTTTATTAGTAATAACTTCATCATATTCTTTTTGCATCTTTGATATCAACTTCTGATTATCTAGAAGGACCACCTTCGAGATATCTTTAAAGTGTTTTGATGAAGATGTTATCGATTTTGATCTCATAGTAATGTCTTGAAGAGTTATCATCTTCTTTTTATAGGGAAAAGTCACTAACTTTTTCTCTATGTTTAAAATGAAGGTACCTAGTTTTGTTAACCAACGTAACCTGAGAACGAGGTCAATCTCTTCTTGAAGAATATTTGTAACATTGAATTGAGATATATATTCATAATCATTAATTGTTACTTGCAAGTCTTTAATTTCATAGTGTCTCTTGCAAAAAATATTTGTCTTTTCACTTATGTTATACTCCGGAATAAATAATTGATTCACCAAATTAATATTAATAAAATTCCCATCCTGGTTCATGCTGATAACGATGCTAACCTCTCTTCCTTGAATAATCCCCTTTAATGTAAATAACCCGTAAGTTGAAATGCAACATCCTTTATAAGAAAATATTTCATTCGTCTTTTTCAACTCCATTTTGTTTTTCATTGCAAATTTACGGTAAATAATACTTTTATTATGGAGGTTATATATCTCTTCGATAATTTAAATTGGATCCCTTCTAATTCCTTGTAAAATTTTGGAAATAGTCTTCCT
>JASDQU010371059.1:27570-48487 GCA_032191745.1 Picea mariana
TTTTTTTCTCAAATCCTAGCTCCGAGCTGAAATTTATGGTCAAGAGAAGTTTTGATTGTTTTACCCAATTTATCCTTGTATGCTATAGGTGCCTTCTTTCACTCCCAACACATTTTCAGGTACCCATATCGAAAATCTGATTTCAACACTTGCTTCTATGGGTCATAATATTTCCATCAACTACTCTTATGCCCCAAACTCCTTGCCGAGTTGGACGATGCCCAACCATCATCTGGTTGGACGTCGACGAATTTTGTCGCTTGTTTCAGAACACTTTGCCCAATCGGTCGATTTTTCATCACTGGCCTATTGGCTATCAATGATTTCCATCAGTGGTTGAAAATTATTTACGGAATTTGGCCGACGTCAATTGTTGGCCATTGATAAGTTTTTTTGGCAAACCTCGACACTTAGAAATTTTGGCAAAAATCTGTCAATCCCCAACCATCATTCGTCAACGGTAGGAGGTTTCCTTTGGCTGAACTCAACTTTTCACCCAACTCATCGATTCAACCATTGACCATCGGTGAGTTATATCAAAAATTTTAAAACTCTCCAAAAATTTCTTCGATTCGACCATCGACGAATTCAATTGGAGAACTTCAACACTTAGAAAATTTTGAGCATAATCTAGGTGAATATGAATCGTCGATATCCTTTAAATTCTAACCACTAAAGTGAATCTCAGTCATTAATCTAGCAACCTTATCAAACTTTGAAATCATTAGAAAATTTTAAATTTATTAAAATGAATCAGGGTCGTCGATTGCAATATCAAAAGTGATCTTGGTCGTTGATTATTTAAATTATCCCAGCTTCGTCAAACTCCATTAAAACACAAAATTTGACCTTGCATGTTAAATTAAACTTTTCAAAAGTGAATCTCAGTCCTTAATCTGGCAACCTTTCCAAACTTTGAAATCAATAGAAATTTTTTAATTTATTAAAATGAATCTGGGTCGTCAATCACAAGATCAAAAGTGATCTTGGTCATTCGACATCACTAAAATTTCTTAAACAATTATGGGATACTAATCTCGATTTATCCCACGAAATTAGGGATTTTCACTATGGGTTTTTCACCATTTTTCCCAATTCTCTCAGACCAAAGTCTGTAACAACGAATTTATCCAAATTCACACTAGATATTGGCCCATACAGGTCCATTGTTGAACCAATAGCTCTGATACCAATTTTTAATGTACCTAGCTCCCTTCTGGGTCACATCACTACTAAAACGACCCATTAAACATTTATGTTACTAAATCTATATGTTGAAAAAATACTCAACATGATATCCATTCACATGTAATTGTCTATGCTTCCTAAAAACATAAATATAATTGTTCAACTATACATAGAACAACTAAATAACATACAACAACATTCAACCACATAAATAGGGATTTAAATGCATCATTCTTCTCACAACAAGCAGTAATAACGAAATATAACTCAAAGTAAATTGAAAAACAATTGTATCAACAATTAACATGAATAAACACAACACATAAGAACACTTATCTTAATGAAATATGAAACCCGCTACAGAGGACACACATTCCTCCTACTATAGCCTTGTTTTTACAATTATCAACAACAATACATCCTCGAACTAGGGCTATGAATCCACAAGAGACGATGGTCCCTAAGGTTGGCTAATGTCCCCGTCTCAATAGTTAAACTCACATCTAATTCCAGTCCACCAACAATGTTCCCCTCAACCTGCACAACCCAAGGGATGGAACCCCCCTTCACTGCTCATAGTCCATCAGACCTTTCCTCTCCCCTCCAGGGCTTCCAACATAGGTTGTACATAAATTATTCTTGTTGGGACTTCAGGAATTTCAAATCTGCAATACAAATTCACCCAGCAACCAAAATTCATGCTTCTTCGATGAATTTCAAACCACTCATCTCTCCCAAGAACACAACCTATTTCTCCATGAATATACAACTCCAAAAGCAATTGAACATGTCCACAACAACTTCCTACAAGATCTCATACTTAGAACTCCATTGTTGGCTAGAAAACTCCATGTAAAAAAAAACTCTCTATGCAAAAAAATGAATGTATATTCTGGTCTTCTACCCATAAAATTTTTCTCTCTTTATCTTGATTTCTTGACTTGCACTCTTCCCCAAGATGATTGTACTCAGCCCCCATGCTCTCAATAACTATTGGAAGTTACTCTCACAACAACTCTCTTACATGAATTCAATGATTGGGCTCTAGAACACTCAACAACTAATGGAAGGTTCATGGCAAGGATAATTTAGAGAAAAATAGGAAATGGATTTTGGTTTAATAGATATGGGTAACTCTCCCCCCCCTCGAACCCCTACCCACTCTTGTGGATATGTATCCCCCAATATCTATCCATTTCCGTTTGCGACTGGCGATACATTTCATTCATTATATTTCAATTTACATCATTTGCATATTCGCTCTTGACCATACATCACATTTACAATATACATCGCTTGTCTCTCATTCACATACTACATTTAAAATACACATCACTAGTTTGGGGTTTGAAAAAGGGGATGTTACATTTTCTTTAAAGAAAATAATTCTATTTATAATAAAAAAATCCATGGCCTTTTGACTTCTAAAATGATTCATCTACCTAATTCGCTCAACCTTATTTACACTTTTTAAATTTGACTCAAGGTACAAATTAAATATAATCAAATTAATTAAACTCAAACTCAAGGTATAATTGCTAAGTTTGGTAAAAGAGTTTAGTAAATAAATTTTCATTTGGGATAGACAAATTACCCCCTTTTTATCTAATTCCCACCAATCTAAGTTCATCATTGACACTTTTATTTGACAACTCATTAAGCACATTGTTAAGCATCTCATCTTGCTTGATTGGAAATATTATATCATCATCAAAAGATACTTCATCCACGTCTTGTATTTCATCAACACATGGATTTTGTAATTTAGTGATTTGAACAAATTTCTCTCTGAATTGATCGAGGGAGATATCCACTTATTAGAGGTAATGTTGTGGAGCAAGCAACATGTTTGAAAATGTGTTTGAGATTTCACTCAATATAGTCATCACTTCCACCTACCCACCCTACACACTAGATTCTTCAAAGGTCATATGTGCACAAACTTTTACCACCTTACATTGGTTGAAAGCATGCATGTGGGAAGGAATAAATACATGTTATTCCTGCCATTGGGTACACTACACGAGATGGGATAGTTGTTGAAAGATATCAATCAACCTTTTCTCAATCTGCTAGTTGAACTATATTACCATAGGTCCAAAGGTTTGCAGACTAATGAGTTCATATACTCATTCACCAACCATATGAGTATGTCACTCAACGAAGTAGCTTTCTTGATCAATGCAATTATGTCATCGGACCTAGGCCTTTATATTCTAATTTGTCCCTTCACACTAGTAATTTGTTTATTCTTCAATAAGAGGTCCACATGCATTTTCTTGTGCTTTGAATTGGATAACTCTTTGAAAGAAACACCTAATTACCCAATATCTAGCATATGCACATCATTGAAATTGGAAATAAATTATTCACTTGTTTGTATTCCCATTTTCATGTTTCCCCCCATCTTTTTCTTATAAGTTAACCTTTTGAAATATTGGCTTTGAAAGTCAAAAGAGAAGGAGTCCTTTGATATTCAACATTGTCATCTTGTGAATTGGTCCACTGTTGAATGAACTAGGGTGCTAGTCCAATCATTTGACTCACTAAGTTTATTTTGGTCCCTTCATCCCACATCCCATTATTACTAAATCTGATCGTATTATATGGTCTATTGGACTTCCATCGACAATCAGAAGATGGGACTTGATCCTCTTGACATAAGTTTACCTTTGAGCTAGGTGAGATGCATTCGTTAAGCATAATTGAATTTGGAGGTTCAATTTCTTGTATGCTTACTGACTCAGAACTATATGTCTATGTATACCTCCTAAAAATCCTATTGTTTTTATATTATTCTTTGCTTGGGAAATAAGGGTGTTGGCTATCCTCTCAAAGGTTATACATTGGTTGGATGATGGTCTTTGTTAGGGTCCTAACCTCCCTAACCCCTCAAGTAGATAGAATAATATGTTTTCTATGTAATAAAGACTTACATTAGTAAATAAGACCTATGTAATAATGTGAACATGTCTAATGTAAGAATACTTGATATAAGGTTTTGCTCCTAGAAAGATCTTCATCTAGAATGTTATCTAGAATATTGAAATAATATAAATATGAGTACAATACATGGAAGAATTTTGTCTTGAGAATCATTTTGTATTTGTGCTTTGCTTTGCTAGAGGTTGCCCCCTCGAAGAGGCAAGTGAACTTGTCTTTCTATGTAGTAAAGGTATAATTTATGGAATCAATTATGTCATTGTGCCTTATATTTTTCTCTTTCTACTAATATTTTTTATAACAAATTTGTTTCCGGTATGCATAATACATGTGGTACCTTATAAGTGGTATCAAAGCACTTTTCTCTACAAAATTTTAGACAAAACAATTTCAGGCTAGAGACGTGTATTGTCGACATCTTTAAAGAACAATGATCTATCATTCAGTGGGTAAAATTTTGGTTGGGGAGGATTACACGTAGAAAATATAGTTGGTTTCACTGGTTACTCGAAACACATTGTTTCACCTTATTGGAAACCTTTGTAAACCTTGTTTGTACCCCTTCAAGTAGTACCACATTAGATAGTACATGTACACGACCATTCACTCCCACATACCCTTGGGTATATAGGTAGTCCCATAGGTATTCTGAAACCAAATATAGATCATATTATCGGTCACCTGACTATTATAGTGTCATTGATAATAACACTCAGGAAGACTACTCTCATGTACCTGGGTAATTGGGTAGTATAACTAAGGGTACAATCGAGCCTCCTTAGTTGGTTCCCTTTGATATTGGGGTGAGTACTACTATTGGACCTCGTTGGTATATTAGAGAGCTATAGCATAGGGAAAACCCTTGTCCATAGGAACCCTCAAAATCCTAACCCTTACTGCTGAAAAAGAACAAACACAAAGGATAAATTATGCAATGCAACTTTTCCTCCTGCATTAAGATTGAAAAATTACTACACAATTTTAAATACTAAAAAATTGGGCATTTGGTCACTAGAGTATTATTCATATCAGAGCATAACTCCACGTGAATAAAAAAAGTATATTGGTCCCATCGGCACCCTTATTTTGGACCCATCCCACTGGATTCCTCTCTTCACCCTAATCGCAGTGGTACTTGTCACTTATAAATTTTTTTCCCATGATCTCACCCACCCTCCCTGACACCCTTATTTGGGACCTATCCCACTAGATTCCTCTGTCTTCTCTGATCATAGTGGTATTTATCACTTATAATCCTTTTTTCATGGTACCACCCACCATCCCCGACACCCTTATTTGGGACCTATTACATTGACTTCATCTCTTCGCATTGAACATTGTGGTATCCATCACCCATAACCTCTTTCTATGTGGACCCACCTACCCACTTCTTGTATGCATACCTCCAAAATGGCCCACACCCACAATGTTATGGAGAAAATATCACCAATGCTATGGAAAAATCTCCCTAGGATTCGCCTATTAATATTAGACAGACATCGGGGCTAGATTTCTAATGGTTTTCCTAGATATAAACAATCAATTCCTTTTTACATCAATAGGGGAAAGAATGTCATACCTTGCTTTTGAAGGTTTTCCTCGTATGTCTTGGTTTTTGCAGATCTTGAGTTATAGCTCTATTCCTTGCAACCTACTCCCTTCACACAAGAAACAAACAAACACCAATCTACTTCTTCTCCTAGTGTTAGAAATTAATAATCTAATTCAGATCTAAATTGATCTATCCATTACAATACCATATCTAAACATCCATGAACATAACACAAATATTTATGGGGAAACCCAATGATATATTAACTCAAAATGAAAATAATACATCAAACACCATACCTTTAGTGTAGATGCATCCTCCTTGGACCCTTGCTCCTTTCTCCTCCTCATATTTTTAATCAAACTAGGTAATTTGACTGTGGGTATTATGGAATGGAGAAGCTCCTTCATATTTGGAAAACATGACTCTGAAAATGATTCTTGCTCCCCATGCTCAAGACTTAACTTATTTATATAGATCCTTGGAAGAGGTTTGGGAGAGCTTCTAGATCTTCTAGAAACCTATTTATATTCAAATGATGTGAGTTTCAAGACTCATGCCATGAAGAACCAACTCATCCCTCACTTACCTCTTCGAAACTTTATGAATCTAGAATTTTATAGAGGGTGTTATTGGTTTCAATATAAATGACCAATGACTAGTCATTTGTTGTCCTATGTATGACAAGCGACACCCTTCAAAGAGTACTAAATATTAAGCTAGAGATGTGTCTTGGCTATCATTTTCTATTGGATTCTCTTCTGGCCCCGTAGGGTGGAAATTAAGGCTATAACAGATGCCCCTTAATGTGTGAGGTCAGGAAAGGAATGGATGGTTGAAACACATCACGACAAAATAGTGTCCATGAGGTAGTGTGAGGAGAGAGAAAATAGGTTTGATGGTCAAAGAAGACCTGCAATCAAACACCAAGGATAAAATCATATATAGACCTGATCCCGCAGTGCTCATCTATTATCGGGTATTATCATATAGTTTTCTTATTGTATTTCATCTAAGAGCCTTTTGTCTTTTGATCTAGCCGAGTGATTCATTTTATTCAGCCGCGTTTGACCTTTGTACTCTGCAGAGATATCATAATATAAACTTGCAGTCCTTTGTCGCATTTTTTATTTGCATGATCATTTATATGTTGTAAACAATTAATCCTACACACACATTAGCAACGTTTCCTAGACTAGCCAAGTTAGGAACATTACAATACATCCCTCTAGATATACCTTTACCTTTACTGATTCATCTCCTTTTTGATTCTCTCTTAACAAGAGAGATACAAACATTTTACTTGAATTGATTAGTTTTTTGTATTAGTTAGCACTTACCAAAGAGATCTTGGATTTACCTTTGTGCACATTAATTATGAAGGAATTTTCATCCTTGATCAATTAGTATTGGTTTTCTCTCCTCATGAATATTGCATCCTTAAAGTGCATGTAGGGGCTTCCAAACATGACATCATAAACATCAAGTGGTACAAAATATTCCTCAACTTCATCAATATAGTTTGCACTTATAAAAAATTTGATCTTACACTACTTAGTGACCCTAAGCTCTACATACTTATTTACCTATTCCAATGGGTATGAACAAGGATGGTCATGAACTTCTAATCCAACTTGCCTACCAGATCCTTTGTTATGAGGTTGGATTTTGAACCATAATCAAATAGAGCATTCACCTTTTTATTCTTGATCTATATTTTGATATGAAAGAGTTTGGTCATCTCCTTCTCTTCCTTGGGATGGAGGCTACTCAAGTTCACCTCCTTCTACATTGTAGTGCAGACAATCTTTTTGTATACATTTGATATGCTCTCTACCTAGTTGCATAAATCCATAGATAATATGTTATTCTTATTGGCATCCTTCTTGTATTTATTTGGATTCAACTCTAGATATAGCTTCCAACACTTATCTTTAGTATGACCAAGGATATTATATTGGTTATGGTGGTTTCTTAGATCCTTGCACTAATGTGCAATGGTTATTATCTTCTTATCCTTTCCTTTTCACTTCTTCTTTCCCTCCTTGGAAGTGACTTGGTGTTCTTTATGCTTAAAACCACTTGGTTGTCTATTCTTCTTTTCTGTATTCGCTAGATATTGTGCTTATACACAAACCTCATCAATAGTTATAGATTTAAAGAGAAAAACTTACCTTCTTAAATGACTATGGAGACCACCTAAACATTTGAGGAGTACATCCAAGCTCTTGGGAGATATACTCAACATAATGTATTGTTTTATTAACTCATTGGTGTACTCTTGTACACTCTACCCTTACTTCTACCAGAAGTAATTCCAACAAATCCATTGGTACTCTTCATACCCAATAAGGTAGAACTAGGACTAAATTGGGATTTTAATCACCTCTATCTTATTTATTAGTGTATCACTTTGTAGCCTAAGCATCTCTATGTGGTTTTACCACCAAGTTTGGGCATGTCCCTCTAACTCTAGTCAGGAAAATGATATATGTTTCTCTTCTCCTACATTATAAACACTAAAATAGGTATCTAACTATTGCAACTATTGATTCAACTTAACAATATCAATATCAACTTGTTACACATCAAAATTACTCACTTCAATGATGACCCATTGTCGTCATTACTAGTGTCTCATTTTTGGTCGCAAGTGTTGTAAACTTCATACTGCCATCTTGCCTATGTCGTGTCTCTAACGACATCATAAGGACACTTAATACACCTTCAAAGACTGGTTTAAGAAGGATAAATCATCTAATGAGGAGTACAAAGCATTTTCCATGAAGAAAACCACTTAAAAATGATTTTTGGAAGGCAACGCTCCCCTACCCACTGTCAGGGAGTGCCAATGCTCCTTAGCCTCCTTTGGGGGAGTGTTGCAACACCATGTACACCCTTATGGGGGAGTGCTAGGATTTTCTGAAGGAATTTTTGGCAATGCTCCTCTACCCACTATCAGGGAGTGCCAGCGCTCCCTAGCCTTCTTTGGGGGAGCCCTGGCCTGTTTGAGAAAATTTTGGGTTGTTGAGGAGAATCAGGAAAAAATCCCCCTTATCTTGGAAATCAGTTAGATTTGAATCTGAGGTCAAGGATACATCTTAGGGAGGATCCACAACTGATGGAGAAATATCCTCAACCTATCCCAAGAATCTCTAAGGTGGTTGGGTCTCTCCAAGCTTATATAAGGAGGCCTTCTCATGGTAAGAGCATATGGAGACATTGTAAGGCATCAAAATTTTGATCTCATAAGGGGGATATCATTGAAGCATCATCATTCTATGTGTGGATTATTTGAGCAAGGGTATGGACAAAGAGAGCTTGGTGAAGCTGATGCACCTACATCCATGGCTGTAAGCATTTCACTTTGTTTTCATTAATACAAATCTATGCTTGGCCTGTTTCCTTTAAAGTTTGTGTACGTTTCATGAACTTGTTTATGTTATATATCCATTATGAATCTAATCATGGTAGAGTAGGAAGTATGTCTCATTGTTGTTTCTCATCGTATTGCAGAACCTTCTGAAGAACTTGGAGATCAAGATCAGCCTGGATCGAGCAAGGAAAAACGTCAGTAAAAGGTATTTACCCTTATTCCTTTCTATTATTTGAATAGTTTAGCTTCATGAAAAGGAATGTCAGTTTCCACAATAACACTTTTTTGTCTTGGTCATAGGGGTCTAGTATCCAAGAGGAAATCCACTTGTCCGCAGGGGGATTCTCTTGTAATAGAAATTGGCGACTTCGTTGGGGAAGGAAATACCATTTTCCTTTCCTTGGTTTGTCCCTGCCCCTTTACCACATTTCATATCACTTTTACTGGTTGTTTATCATCCATTTTTCTTCTCCTACCTTCACTAGCAATTTCACCAATTTTTGTGCATTCTGGGTAAGTTTTTATTCTTTTTTTTTACTATTTTTTGAATTTCTAGGTGGATCAACGCCCCCGTGTAGGCCATACCAGAGCACCAACACTCCCCTATAGTGTCTTAGGGAGCGTTGAAACACTCAGTGCACCCTTCTGGAGGAGCGCTATTCTCTTTTTGAGATTTTTTACCTCCTTTTGCTCAGTCTTTTGCAGCCTTTTTTGTAGAGATATTTTCCCAGAGTTTGTGGTTGGTTTGTGAAGTTGTTTGGATTGGTTTTTGATGGTTTTTTATGCTTATCACTCCCTATTGTATTGATTGGATATTGAAACCTTTTTTAGAAATGTGAAATTGCCTTTTCTAGCTGCTTTTTTGATAGGACAACTTTGAGTGATTTCTCTTTCTCCCTATCATTTCTTGGATTCTTCTCTGCATTTTATTGTATTCCTTGAATTATTGATTGGTTGTAGAATCCTTGATGGTGTTACTACTTGTTAGAACAAGCTTCTACTTGTTTTCCTTCATACCTCACTGCCTTGAGTGCATACTTTGTTTGTAGCCCTTTTGCTTCGTGTCTTTTGCATCTGCATAGGACTCTTTCTCTTTATTGAAAGTAGTGGAGCATTGAAGGTTTTGTATTTAATTTCTGTATACGTCATAATCAAACAAATAAGATAAATGCATTATTGATTTTGGGTAGTGAAACTAGCTTGCATTTGAAGTAGTGGAATTGCATGTTTTTTGGCATTTTGGGACATTGTGCATCTGGAATGGTGAATGTTTTCTCCTTCTTGTAGCATAGCTTTCATTGAAATGAAAAGATTGCATATTCATGTCTTTGCATAACTTTCGAGTCGGTCAAAACACCATATTGTCCATGCCATTTTCCTTTTGAGTAACAACAACCTTAAAAATAAAGCGCTAAACTAAAAATTGATTAGACATTTTTATATTTTTTGGTAGCAAACCTACATTATATTAGTTGTAGGGCTCTGAAATAGGTGTGAAAGATAAATTTCGAAAGTTGAAAACAGACATAGGATCTTGTGTTAGGGAGCGGTGAAATCCAATTTCTACATTTTGTCCTGGGAAGCCCTTCTCACACAAGGGTCAATCACGAGGTCGCATTGAGACTAATAGAGTTTCTCACCCTGCTTTGTTGGTATTGGTGTAGAGATTGTGCGTATTATGGGGGTCGCTTGAAGGTATACCTACAATGATGAGTGGAATCCTTTCAAGTTTATTTTGGGCTAGATACCCTACCCTTGCACATGGATCGGATTGTCGACTGTTTCCCCAGGAATCAATGTTTTAGTTGGTAACTTTAGTGGCCTATCTCTTTAGTGTCTTTACACAAGGTGACTGTGGAGGGGCAAGTCTTCATGGTACCTGGAATCGATGTTGGCCAAACTCACTCGGGCTCCTTGGAGGGTATACCCACATTTATGTGTGGGAGCTTGCACCAGAGAGTAAGTCCGTTAAGTAGGTCGTCAACGTAACTTTTCCACCTGCTCTATCTCAGCCCCTTCTTACTTTGTTCTCGTGACGTTGGATTTCATCACCAACTAGTATGCTCATTGTGAGAAGGTTTTGTTTGCTTGTTTTCTTACTATATTTTTAAAATTTATTGTTTGTTCTCCCTAGCAAAATCTAGGTTGGATATTTATTTTTTATGGCTTCATTTACCGGAATGACCAATGAAGGAACCCATTTTCCAGGGGAACCCTTTGTTTTTCCTTCTTATGGAAATGTTGGTCCTCCTTACATCACTACTTTGAGCCTTCCAGGTCTCACAATTGGGTTACCGGTATGGTTGTTTTCCACTCCGGTGATCTCGAATGCAGGTGCTTCAGATGTAACCACACCACCCACACATCAACCTCATGTCAAATTTTATCCTTCTTCACCCATTAAGTCTCCTTACCTTTCTCCTTCTTTGCCTAGTGAAAGATCTAAAGAAAGTAGCCAGGTTGATAAGAAGAATAAGAAACATAAAGAGAAGAAGAAGAAATGGAAAGAGAAGAAGAAGAAGAGACCAAAAAGGACCGAGTCTCCAACCATATCATATATTGGATCTAAGAAACCAACTACTATTAATAGTACCGAGAGTGTTGATGAGGTCGATAAGATTAAAATGAAAAATTCGAAACCCAAATTCCCTTGCAGTATTTGTAAGGGTGACCACTTTCTGAGGGATTGCCCTGGTATTCCCAAGGTCTTAGAAGTGTGGTCCTCCACATCATCAACCTCTACTAGACATGCTGGTGACACCCCGTCAACCAGTGACATTAAGGTTGGAAAGAAGAAGACAACTGTCAAATTTCCTTGTATGTTATGCGAAGGTGATCATTATTATCACCTTTTTCCTCGTATGGATGAGGCTTCTTCTCTTTTGGAAAATCTTCAACTTCCAACCGATTATCGTAAGATTTCCACCAACCCATCACTAGTTGATGGAATGGTCAATCCAGTTCCATCCCCAATCAGTCTAGTTGATCAAGTGGTCAATCTAGTTTCATCCTTAGTTGAACCACTAACCCAAGTAGCTGATCCAATGTCGTCATCGATAAGCCCCACTCTTCATCAAAAGAGTGAAACCAAAGTGGTCGATCTAGTTCCGCCATTGGTTGATCCCACTCCTCCATTGAGGAGTGCCATAGTTGTTTCTCCAGTTACTTCATTAGTCAATCCCACTCCTCCTCTGAAGAGTGCCAAAGTGGTCGATTTGGTTCTGCCATCGGTCGATCCCACTCCTCCTTTAAGGAGTGCCAAAGTGATTGATCCAGTCCCTTCCTTGGTCACTCCCACCCTTCATCCGAAGAGTGCCAAAGTGGTTTCTCTGGTTACATCATCAGTCAATCCCACTCTTCCTATGAAGAGTGCCAAGGTGGTCGATCTGATCCCATCATCGGTCGATCCTACTCTCCCTATGGAGAGTAAACCCAATACTTCCTATGTTTTTATCATTGATACAAAATCTACCATGTTGGGGGGCATTCCTCCTTCTCCCATGAAACCCCCTCCAAGTAATGAGGCCATCCTTTTTGATTGGGGTGCACTAACTGGACCTCGTCTTCCCTCTCACATTCCTTTCCAGATTACAACACAAGTTTGTGGTCGGGACGTTCCTAAGACACTGATAGATGAAGGTGCATCTGTTAGTATTTTGTCCTCTATTGCTTGGTGAGCTTTGGGTTGCCCTCATCTTGCATCGGTTACGTAGAATCTGTTAACTTTTAATAGAAGAACCAATCAACCTTTAGGGGCCCTTCCTCAGTTTCCTGTAACTTTGGGAGGGAAAACTGTCTTTGTTGATGTCATGGTAGTCCAAGACCCTTTGGATTTCACTTTACTCCTTGGGTGGGATTATGTCTATGCCATGAAAGACATTGTGTCCACTCTTTTTCATGTGATATATTTCCCTCACGATGGAAGAATTGTGACTATTGATCAACTTTCATTCATCCATCCTGACTGGATTACCTCCCTAAATGATTCTTATATGAAGATAGTATCACCCCTGCCACATGTTAATTATGTGGCGTTGTCTCCCATGACTTCAAATCTTGATGGTTTAGATCCGGTAGTTGACTTGGTGATCTCTTCGATAGGGCTATTGGAGCCTAATCTCCTTACCCCTGTTACGGCCCTCGACATGTGTTCCTTCCAGAGAATTCTTCTTCCATCCAGTGAAGATCTCTTGGAAGCCATGACCGAGTTTTGTCCCTTGACAAAATTTCCTTCCAGAGCGTTATCCTCTTGGAAGCCATGATCAAGAAGAGTCTACGAGCATAGTTTTCCTCTCTGTGGCAAGCTCATTAAAAAATGAAACAGAGGTCTTGAGCATAGTTTTTTCCTCTCTATAGCAAGCTTGTTAAAAAATGAAACAAAAATCTAGGGATTGAACCCGGAGCCTTGAGCATAGTTCTTTTCCCGTGTCAAGCTCGTTAAAAAATGAAACAGTCACCTCTCCTGTCAGGTCGAGTCTTTCGCCAGATCTCGTAGATGTAAAGTTGAGTCTTTCGTTAGGTCTCATATTTGAACCTTCATTTCATCTAGCCTTATCCTTTTTCTCCATATAGTACAAAAATTGGTGACAACCTCAAATTCGGTGAATGAATTGAAGCTTGGGGGGAATGTCTCCATCCTTTGATGATCATTCTGGAGTTAAGCCACTAGCTTTCAAGCTACGGGCAGAGTACCGATCTTAGTCTTTTTTCTTTCTCGCACTCGTAAAAACATGAGAATGTAACCGAGAAACCTTTTATCTCTTATTTGGGCTCGCATGGATATACGAAAAAGGAATCCCTTGGAGTCTTCTTTAAGTTCTTTTCAGACTCTCTAAACATGAAAATATTGCTGAGTGATCTTGCTTCCTTTCACACTCATTAAAAGGTTTGAAAGAGCATCTTTCGAGTGGTAGTTTATCTTTTTTTCGACCTTGCGAGACTAAAATTATGAAAAAAGACAACACTAGAGTCGTCTTTAAGTTCTTTTTAGACTCTCTAAACATGAAAAATCACCGAGTTTACCTTCTCTTGACTCATTAAACAATCATACATTGAAGGGCCCATACGGGACCGAACCCTTACTTCTTCCAGTTCGTTAAACAAAGGAAGAGGGACTTACCGAAGGTGAGTTATATTGAGCATGTGTTACCCTCCTTGAGATCGTTAAATTAAAAAGAGGTACTCGTCTATCTAGATGGGGGAAAAATTGAAGGAAGCAAGCCAAACAGTTTTTGAGAACATTACCAGTAACTCTTACAATCGCCATTGAACACGACATTTTATCTTTGCACACATTTTTCCACTGAACCTCTGCACTAACCAATCCTTTGATTTTCCTTACTCCTTTGGGTCACCTGACGAAATTCACAGTATCCACTGCATTATCAAGTTTTAGTCCATGTCAAGTTTTCTAATGTTGTGCCTCAATGTTCAAGGGAAGTATCTGCCTCGAGAGTCAACCATCAAAAATATCTTATTTCAATACCTGTGTCAGTCCATGTTCATTTGATCTACCAATTTACATCTCTGTGTTAGTTTCGTGTCGTTGACGGGGGATACATCAAGGCCCTCCTTCGGCGAGTCTGTTCCTGTCGAATTCAACACATTATCCGGGAGCTTGAATTAGAAACCAATTAGTACCTTGGGACTTGCATGCCTCAATGGCAGGCCTCCTCGCTTCTGACAATGGGTTTACATCATTGACCCCTGATAAAGTGATTCTATGAATGTTCGACTTCAACTCATCTATTCACATTCACTATAATGTACTAGGGTACCTTGGGAATCATTGACATCAATGGTGATTTCCCTCACACTTGTTAATGGTTTACCTCATTGACTGGTAATCAAGTGGTTTCTGCCATGTTCGACATTAGGACATCTATTCACATGGTTAGATTTGTACTACATTGGGATCGGTAAGAAGACCCTGGGTTGAGTCATCACTCTTATATGTACTTTTCCCAGGTTGCAACGGAGTTTCTTTTGAGCACATTGATATCTATACTATCACATAGATCCACTTTGTATTGGTCCATGGCTATGTTTTTTCATCTCGTAGATCCACTGTGTATTTATCGTGGCTATGATCAGTTCATGTCATGGAAGTATAGATCCACATTGTATATTCGGTGGCTATACTCTTTTGTCAGTATAATTATGGATCCACAGTGTATCTTATGGCGGCCATACCTTGAAAGTTTTTATCACTCAAGCATAGGTATGCCTACCTTGGGTTTGAAACATGTCATAATATTTGTTTGATGGTTGTGTGCAGCTTATACCAGGTTCTCCAAGTCCATACCCTTGCTCGAAAAAGTCTACAACGTACTTCAATCATCAATTTCTATCTTCTAACTTCATACTTTTGGGGGAAATCCGTTACACATCAAAATTACTCACTTCAATGATGACCCATTGTTGTCATTACTAGTGTCGCAAGTGTCGTAAAATTCATACTGCCATCTTTCCTATGTCATGTCTCTAACGACATCATAAAGACACTTAAGGCACCTTCAAAGACTGGTTTAAGAGGGAGAAATAATTTGATGAGGAGTACAAAGCATTTTCCATGAAGAAAACCACTTAAAAATGATTTTTGGAAGGCAACGCTCCCAACCGACTGTTAGGGAGTGCCAACACTCCCTAGCCTCCTTTGGGGGGGCGTTGCAGCACCCTGTACACCCTTCTGGGGGAGAGCGAGGATTTTCTGAAGAAATTTTGGGCAGGGCTCCCCTATCCACTATCATGGAGTGCCAACTCTCCTTAGCCTTCTTTGGGGGAGCATTGCAATGCTTTGTGCACCCTTTTGGGGGAGCGTTGGCCTATTTGAGAAAATTTTGGGCTGTTGAGGAGAATCAGGAAAAAATCCCCCTTATCTTGGAAATCAGTTGGATTCGAATCTAAGGTCAAGGCTACATCTTAGGTAGGATCCACAACTGATGGAGAAAGATCCTCAACCTATCCCAAGAATCTCTAAGGTGGTTGGGTCTCTCCAAGCTTATATAAGGAGGCCTTCTCATGGTAAAAGCATATAGAGACATTGTAAGGCATCAAACTTATGATCTCATAAGGGAGATATCATTGAAGCATCATCGTTCTATGTGTGGATTATTTCAGCAAGGGTATGGACAAAGAGAGCTTGGTGAAGCTACTGCACCTACATCCATGGTTGTAAGCATTTCACTTTGTTTTCATTAATACAAATCTATGCTTGTCTTGTTTCCTTTAAAGCTTGTGTACATTTCATGAACTTGTTTCTGTTATAGATTCATTATGAAGCTAATCATGGTAGAGTAGGAAGTGTGTCTCGTTGTTGTTTCTCATTGTATTGCAGGACCTTATGAAGAACTTGGAGATCAAGATCATCCTCGATCGAGCAAGGAAAAACATCGGTAAAAGGTATTTACCATTCTTCCTTTTTATTCTTTGAATAGTTTAGCTTCATTAAAAGGAATGTCAGTGTCCACAATAGCACTTTTCTGTCTTGGTCATAGGGGTCTAGTATCCAAGAGGAAATCCACTTGTCCGTAGGGGGATTCTCCTGTAACACACATGGATAGGGTTTAATATCCACTTATGCTTCCACTTTAAACAAATATTAGGGAGAATTTATGTTGGAACTTGGTCTCTTTTTCCGTGGCTCCTTTTCTAGGTCTTCATTGTCTCTAGATTTTCTTTATGGCCCAACTTTTGATTTAGAGATACAAAATCCCTAAAAGGTTCAAACTTTCTCTCTAGAGCTACCATAAGGATCATCATGTTGTGAGGTATGTCAATGAATCGTGCTTCCATATTTGATATTATCTCCTTTGAATCATCCCTTGTATTTTTATTGTATTCATTCGCCATAGATAGGGTTTTGAGACTTCTTTCCTACACCAATTTTTGGATTTTCAATTTCCCACAACTCCCCCCCCCCAAACACTTCTATGATAGAAATATGATATGTAAAATACCATGGATATTCCAATAGAATAGTTTGTCACAACAAATGTTACAAGTTTCTACAAACTCTTCGTTATGCAATGTTTTTCTTAAGATTCATATGAAATACTACTAGCTTAGTGCACAAAATATTGAAACAATATGAGACTGTAAATTAATTAAAAACAAAATCGAAGATGAATACCACACCATCCACACTAAGAACACAAGGTTTACCCTTGGAAACCCAATATGGGAAAAACCAACCAGAAGGTAAGGACTACACCTTGCTCTTTCTTCTCGTATATGAAATGAAAATACTAAAAAATGTGAAATTGCTATGTAATTTCCATAAAAGTTATGGCATGTATGGTTGCTACAAGACATTCTACTTCCTCTGTTGCGTTGACAACATCCTACTCCTTTTCTCTACTTAGCTATGGAACAATAAAATCAATATAACAAGAATGAAACCTCTTCCATTCTTAGTGGCCCAATATTCAACAATGTCCTCATATATTTCTAGGGTTAGGGTGAGGGTTTCTACATGCCTCAACTCCAAATTAGGGGTTTTGGGCCCTCTAGAATCTTCTGGAAAGTTCACTTGTGATTATCTCCACATGCATTAGTAATGGGAGTTGATGTGGCATCCACTCAATACTATGGTGGTCAATATGATAAGACACTTGCATGAGGCATAACTTCCTCATACAAACTCTGATTGAGATGATATTTGCACCATTTGAAATCTCTTCATGTATAGAATAATGTCAAAAGGATAGGAACTTTATTTGTAAAATTTTGACCCCCCAATAGTTATTTAATGCCTCAAATGGAATTTGGAAGTTTTTGGATCCCAAATCACCAAAACATGACTTGCCCCTTCCAAATTTTTTCACCTAGAAGTACCAAATAGATGAAAAAATATATAGTGATCCATTTTGGATCAAGAAATGAAATGACATGGAAACCAAACAATTATCACCTCATAGCTTAAATATTTGAGAGTTTGATGTAATGACAGTCTTTTGGATCTCCAAATTTTGGACACCCTTCTATAGTTGTTGCTTGTATGTGATCTAGAGACCCTGAGAGTAGCTCTGTGAATGTAATAAAGCCTAATGTTATTGTATGTTGATTCAATAAAGCTGTTGATATTTTGTTGAATGATTTTTCTATGATTTTTAATTTGATAACATATTTTTTTTATGGAATGTCTATTTAAATTCAATGCATTTTCCTATTTGTTATATGTTGTGAGTCGTTTCATTGTGTGAATTTTATTGCAAGCCCACAAGTACTACACCACATACAGATACGTTGAGGTTGATGTATATTATTGTACTATTATGCTATTTCCAACACCTCTTTTCTAAATTATATTCTTTTTTATTATTATGGTATTTTTTCATTTTCATTTTTCATTTTTTATTATTATAGTTGTGTTTTTTACCTTTAAATATTTTTCATTTTAATTTATATGTTAAGTTACACATCTCAATACCAAGTTGTAAAATATACCTCGTTTCCATTTGTATTAGATTGTAAAGTGCATTTGGCTTCTTTAAGTGCAATTAAAATATACAACCATGGGTTGCAACTTAAGTTTGCTCCATAACCTTCAAGTTGTAGTCTTGATTAGATTAATGAATTGTCTTTGGTGACCTCACAACCTACCTTGGAATTTTCGATTTTATGAGGTTTGATCACTATATCAATTTTCTTTCCATTTTATGAAGTTTGATTAATATATCAAATTTCAAGATAGCCGATGACTTTTTCTATGTTTATGAAAAACTATATAATTATAATCACATCTACCCCTCAAATAGGAGTGACATACATCAAAGTTGCATCAAAGTTGACAAGTTAGGAGTGACATACATCAAAGTTGCATCAAAGTTGGCAAGTTACAATATCCCATATTAAATTTATGTTGTAACATTTTCTTTCGAAAATTATAGTCTCTTGGTTTATAGCTCTAACTTGAAATTTTGGAAATAGGTAAACAATTTTTCTACCCACATTTTGTCACTAAATTTATGGGTACTTCATGAATCAATGAGAACTATTACCTTTACTTTTTTAATGTACTATAGGTGTGAGGATTATTGGTACCTATGGTGATGACTCTTTAAAAAAATAAAAAATATATATTGTATTATTAGTCCCTGCCATAAAGGGTAGCAAGGAATGTATAATTTTTTTTTCCTTATTTAATTACTTCTTGCATGGAAATTAAAACCAAAGTTTATAATCTTAGATTGCAATTCATTTCATTTTTGAATTTATGTTTTAACCTTATGTTTTGAGAAGAGGTTGATACAATTCTCAAGATCATTTAATGGTTTATCTTAAGTGATCACGGTTAGGTTTTATTAGTCCATGCCCTTTGGGCTAGGGATTATTAGTAATAGATTTTTGTTTAGCTATTAACTTGGCATAAAAACCAACAAGCTTTTCAATGTTTTAACCAAAGTTTTTGAGAATTCATACAAGTTCTCATCGTTTTAACCTAAGTTTTGATTTCCACCTCTTATTTGGCCTCTTCCCAAGCCATGGAAGATATTTTAAGTTCATCTTGCTTTAAATCATACATAAAGTTTATACAATTTCACATCGTTTCAACCTAAGTTTTGATTTCCACCTCTTATTTGGCCTCTTCCCAAACCACAGAAGATATCTTAAGTTCATCTTTCTTTAAAGAATACATTTTCATACAGATTTTTCCCAAACGAAGTAATGGTAGAAATGAGTCTAGCATTACTTATTACATTAAATATTTGATGTTCGATGCAATGCATAGTCCATAGCCATTTGATATTGAGACTATATGTCATTGCCACCTACATCAACATGAAAACCTGCACGAACCTGACCTTCACGAGCCTTCATGTTGGTTCATTGCATTTCTAATCCCTTGCAATATCACCGTCAAAAGCACCTCATATACTAGATAATTCATTGCACTCATCAATGAATTAGTTTCACAACTAGGAGCAGTTTCACCTATCCTGCTAATGTTGTCTCTCTTGTAGGCAATCCCTCTCACGAATGACATCTCTATCCATAAGAGAAAGCACACTTAGATAATACGCCCATAGGAGGGTACACCTTTCAATATGTCCATATAAATGAAGGTACGTTCTCCAACTAATCTTTTTTCTCCTTTCAGTGGCTTTACTTGACTTAGTTTCACAACCAAGAGTAGTCTCACCTATCCCCCTAATATTGTCTCAGGCCATCCCTCCCATGAATGATATATCTAGCAGATAGAGAGAGAACACTTCTAAAATACATCCATAGGTGGGTGCACTTTTCAATATGTCCATATAAAAGAAGGTACATCCTTTAACCGGTCTTTTCTCTTCTTTCAGTGGATTTACTTAACTAAGCTTTAATTTTCTATAATAGTCATACCTCTTCTAATAATGGTCCTTTCTATGCCACCTTATGTAAGTGGGAAAACAATTAGACTTCATTTGGCCTTCTTGAGCCTCTCAAGACACTTTCCCCTTGGGAGCTAACTTGGTAAGCAATAGGGAGCATGCTTTTAGACTTAGCTTTGTTGCTAACATTGTTTTTATTTCTTTACCTTATTAGCAGGTTCTACTTTCTTCTCCAAATATGATGTGAATTCTCCAAAGACAATGTGAAAAGAAAGATGATGTGAATTCTCCAAAGACAATGTGAAAAAATACAGACCATTTTTCTTCAAGAGGTATCTTGGTTGCAACCATGGAAATCACAAGAAAAGTAAGTTTTTTGTTGTGAATTCATATCATAAAACTTAAAAGAAGAAATTTCTTTAAAAGCATTAGAAAAATATTTCAAAGGCTTACTAAAATTGACAAGGTCTCAATTTTAGATTCTATAACTATAGAATTCTTTCTAGCATGTTCATCTTAGATGGATTGGTAGAACCTTAAGAT
>JASDQU010371060.1:20215-31749 GCA_032191745.1 Picea mariana
TAGAATGGTGGCAGCTTATCTCTGAGAAGAGATGTGACAGCTACTCACATTCGCAAGAAGATGGTTACAATGAGGCTCTGGAGGCCTTTTTACAATAATCGGGAATGCCAAAAGTCCTAGACATCCAAAAACCTAACCCTAGGAGATGAAGCGCCAAAAGTCATGTGGGCCCCGTTTGGGTAAGTTGGTGCATCAACTTTCCGGGGTCGTAACGTTTGCATACGATCTCCGTTTTAGGCGTGTGATAGCTCGTTGGAAAGGTATCATCGAGGAGATTCATTTTGGGGCCTCAATGATGCCTTTGGCTATCATTGAGAACCTCGATCTCAAAAAAACTTCATTTAGGCCCTCAAAATGGCCCCAGAAGTGAAAACCTGCTAACAATAGTAAATTGCCAAAATGGCCAGAAAACTGTTTTGAGCCATTTGGAAAAGGTGGGTGGCCCCCGATATCCACCTGGATCACCTTAAACACTGCATTTATCCCACAATCCGATGTTTTCATCTTATCATCCAACATTTTGATACGAAATTTACGACCATTACATCGCATAGCCGTGTGATGTTTCAACTGCAACATGGACAACAAGTAAAAAATACATTTCCAAATAATAAACCTCATATAGGACTTAGTAAATATATATTTCAAAAATTAAACAAACCAAATACATTGAAAAATTGGGAAACAACTAGGAAAATGTGGGTAAACAATTTACTTGCATGTTTATCTTTTAAACCAAAGGCTAAATCAACTTCCCTAGTTGATGTAAGATCAGGAAATTGATCTCGACGATGATGCGTTGTTTTAATCATCTTACTCACCCCTTCCCATGATAACCTACCAAATTATTCTTCAGTATTTTCTATCCAATGCTCCATCCAATCAAGGTTGTTTGCAATGTATAAATGTAAAGCATCCCACTCTCGAGCAACAATATGATAAAATAACAATTTAATATCATTAATTAGCTATTGTTAATTAGCTATTGTTAATAAAGGAATAGTTTAATATAGTTCAATATGTAGGAATAAAAATTGTAAAAAAACTGTATGATAAAATAAAATTGAAAAAATAAATGTGTAATATATTAAATCTACATCAACATCTAATAATTACCTTTCACACTCCTCATTTTACCTTTCCCCAATAGGACCTCCCCTTCAAATTTGTTGATGTAGTCAAGATGCCAAATGTGAGGCACAGTGATATTTTCAACTAATTTAGGTAGATATTGACTAATATACACCATGCATTGATATACCATATATCCCTCAACCATAGAACCCTCTGGACGTGCTCTTTGTCTAACAAAATCCTTCAATGACTTTAACTATCTCTCCACCATCGACATCGACCTTGTGTGTACTGGTCCACACAATTCAATCTCCTCAACTTGGTGTATGAGGTAGTGTTATTGTGCATTGAAAAATGTTGGAGGTAGATACTGTTGCATTTGACATATTAGTCGGGGAATTTCTCTCTTCCAATACCTTATATCTTCTTTATGGATTTATTTTGATGAAATCCACCTACAAATGTCAATGCAATAAAATAATATCAAGGAATACATAAATTTGCATATAAAACATTATATGTCAATAAGTTCTGCTACAAATCACATAAGAAGTACATTTTCCTTATAAAACATTACTTACCTCATGTATTTGCCAAGTACATAAATAATTTTTTTTATGTTGTTGTCAAAGTCGTCTGGGAGAGATAACGGTAGAACATATTGTAACAAAAAATAAATAATTATTATTTGTTTCCAAAAAATGCATACCAATAAGGAAATATAGTATAACCTACCAATTATTGTAACACCCTATTTCCCCCAGTTTGTAAATATAACTATATGGGCCAAGGAACTATGGAAAACTTAAAAGTGTGAATATTTGATTTGATGGACCTTGTGTAGAAGGTCGATGAATGTAAATTATGTTATTTTAATAGAAACTGGTTACATGTTGCATGATTGCTTAAAGAGGGGATGTGAGAAGAAAGGCCACGAAATGTTATGAAAGGTGGTGGAGGGGACCAGGAATGGTTGTGTTAACCTCCACCGAACCAGTACCATGCTGGAATTAATTTGCTCGGATTAGAACAACCCCCTGACCCAGGAATGAATTATATTCAGGTTGGTAGGTGGGAAGGCCTCCTCAAGAGTTAAAGAGGAGATGGGGCAGATCGCCCATCCGTAAGGCTTCCAAACCTGACCACAGACTGGAAATTTGATCCACATGTAATCTTGCAGAAAAAGGAAAGAAAGGGAATGTGGTGGGTAGGGTGAGAGCTGCAGAGAAAAATGCAGAGACAAGACAGAAAAATCTCTGGTCCGAGAAAGGACAAAAAGAGGAACAATGAAATTTGATCACAAAAAATAGAGATTGAACCAGGAGAAGAAGAGTAACCTTCATCTTTATCTATTTTATGTATTGGGAGAAGGAGAGTAACCTTTGTCCCTAACTTTCGTTGACCTAGAAGTAAGATATTGAATCTCAAAGCATCGTGGCTTAAGCTTGAGGATGGCCAGTGATAAATCCATTGGGAGTGACTGAGCCTATGGTTGGGTGGAAATGAGCACCCCTTTCAGTAGCCACACCACACTCTATGGTTCTGATAAGTGTTTTTTTGCCTTATGTTTTGAATTGTAATAATGGATGCATGTGAGTATTTACATGTCTATAAAGGTTTCTTTCTTTGTATTAAATGATTAAGTTATGAGTATGCATTCATTTCCTTGAGAACCTATAATTCTTCTTGAATTTCCATATGCCCAATTTTAATCACTCGAAGGCGCTTTCCCCAAGAATTTACATCGTCGTTCCAGAGTCGGAGAAAGCCTCTAGGCATATCTACCAATTTGGTAACCTCACAAGTTACCTTGCCTTGATTTAGAGCTTAAATCTTTTCGAGTCGAGAAGGTGTTCCCTTCAGACCAATAGTCTAGGAGACTATGAACTTGCACTTATTTCCTTAACCAAAAACTTGACTAAGAGCGGGGATCATAGTGATGCAGGAGCATCATCAGCAGCAAGCAAGCGTGGAGGCGGAAGACAGCAGGGATGAGCACCATCACATTTTTGGCACATGTTGAAAATGTTTGAAATTTTTTTGAAAGTTTGGATGTGCAGACACTAATGAAATAGTTAAGAAGGAATACTTCCATATTGTAAACAGATCTTGAGAGATTCACTCTCATCTGTAAGGTGTAGAGGCATTTATGCGTAGTTAATGAAAGTAGGTAGATTTAAATTCTAGATTAGACAGTTTTAGGAGCTGGAGGGAAAACGACTATAGACACCCTCGTCTTTGTATTATTGAATCAATCAACAGGGATTGGATGATTAATCACATGAGCATAGAGGAAAAATAGAGAGCGGTAGAGAAGAATTCATGTACATAAGTTCTGAAATTAATACATGAAGCTTTGATTCATACTCATGGGGTTCTAATGTTTTTTGTGTATACATGATGAATGCTATGCTTATGGCTATTTTTACTCTCTCTGTTGTGCATTTTCTTTTATGCTATGTATGTATGATTTCATGTTAAGCATTTGAAGTCTGAGAGAGTAAGGAAATGAGTTTCAATTGTTTCTCTTCTTGAGTCAAAGTTCCTGCAAGGAGTGCAATGAAGCGTCTACAAGGAGTGCGTTGACGGGTTTAGAGTTCATCACTGAAAGCTCAGGAGGGATACCATTGTTCTCATTTAAACTGAAGTGCAAGACAAGCACAGAATCCATGCAAGGTGTGCGCAGGCTGGTCGAGACCTTAGAACACATAGACTAAGGTTGAGAGATTGAAGGACTATTGTTGCAGAATTGCACAGAGTAAAGAGATTCAAATATTTAGGAATCTTTGAAGAAGTGCCACAAGGAGTTCCTGCAGAATTCTTTTAGGAGACTTGAGGTTGTGAAAGGAGCTCAAGAGGGTCAACACTTTCAAAGTGTTGAAGAGAAGAAGAGGAGGTTTGGTCACCATGCAAAGGCCAGGCTCAGGAAAAGGATCGCAGGTCTGATTGAGCCAGAAGGTTCTTTGGGAAGAGATTGAAAGGTCAGAATTCTCTGAGGGGGATTCCCAAAATAGCGAGAACCATAGGATCTACAGGAGCTACAAGGCAGATAAGGGGCCGCTGATCTTGACTTATTGGTTTTGGGGTTTGAAAGTCTGAAATGTAAGCCAAATCCTTGGCTGATCAAACCCCCAAAATGTGAATAGAAGTATTCGTGTGTGGAAAGAGCAGGGAAGAGTATAAGTGTTTCGGAACATCGGAATTCAAAAAATTGGGGATTACGAGGACATAAAGTGGTTCGAGATTTCCAAATTCCTGATACCCAGATACTCGAACAAGAAGAAGGTGACACGTGGAAGCACAGGAGACTTTCTATCGAGGGTCGTGAAAGCAGAGGAGGAGAAATACCATTTAGGCATTTCAGGACTTTGGAGACTGGAAGACGGAAGCGACAGAGCATTCGATCCTTAGCATATCTAACTTCCGGTATGCGAAAGTCCGAAAGGATTTTAGAAGATGAAATTTCGGCATTTCGAGGTTCAGAGCTTCGAGGACCCTGAGGACATAGTGGAAGCGCTTTTCGTCATTTGAAATCCTGAAACCGTGAAGAGGAAGGGAGGACTGGAACATTTGCATTTTGGTAAATCGAAAGTCGGAAGTTCGGGACTCCAGGGGTCGGGAGTAGAGTTGCACGTCATCGCAACTCCCAAATTCACGAAAGCCGAAAAAATGAAATTGACATCAAGAAAGGCCAGTATTAGTATTTTAGGTTTCAGAGGTCGAAGAGATAAGGTGCTCAACCACGGAATTCGCAAAATCACGAAATCCGGTATCCCAAAAAAAATAGGGGTTCCATCAAGGTTTGTTGTGGGTGTTGATTTTCCGAAAGGGAAATAAAAGAGCCAATCGATCTCTCAGGGGCTGAAAAAGAAAATATCTTGTGCAGATCCCAACCTGTGGGTCTGGGGGTCTGCGTCAATTGTGGTATCAGACCATAGAAAAATTTATTTGCTTTCTGTAGCAGGGAAAAGAGGAATTTTACAGCCATGTTGCCGAGAAGAAGAGATAGACAATTACCTGATCCGGCAAGGGAAAGAGAGATGCGTGAACTACGTGCTAGGCTTGATGCCATGGAGACAACATAGAGGTGCACAGTTGATGCTGGGGATATCATCAAATCTGAAAGTGAAAATGAAGCTAGAAATGAAGAAGTTGCATCCAAAGATGCAGCGGAAGAACGCCTATTCAGGGTTGTTGCAAGGATAGGTGCTAGAGAAAAAATGGACATTCCAGTATATGAAGGAAACCTAGATGTTGAAGAGCTTCTAGACTGGATTAGAGCTCTAGATAAGTATTTTGACTATGAGGATGTTGAGGAAGATAAGAAGGTTAAACATGATTTCACAAGACTTAAAGGGCATGCAGCATTATGGTGGGCTGAACTGCAGGCTAACAGATGCTGCAAAGGCAAGCATAAAATCAAGAGTTGGGATAGAATGGTTGCGAAGATGAAGAAAAAATTCATACCCAAGGATTATCAAATCACTATGTTTCGAAGCATGCAGAATTTGAGACAGAAGCTGATGTCAGTGAAAGAGTACACTGAAGAGTTCTACAAACTAAACATCAGGGCAGGTCATCACGAAAGTGATGATGAAAAGGTTGCCAGATATATGAATGGTCTGAGATATGACATCCAATATGAGATGAGCATGATGACCATCCAAACGGTGGAAGATGCTTATCAGATGGCTCTGAAGGCTAAAGAGAAGCTGAGCGAAAGCAAAGTCAAAGAGGGCGAGGCATAAGTCAAGCCAGAGGCAAAACAATTGCCCAAGACAAAAATTAGAAACCTAAGGAAGAGTGGAAGAAACCTCAAACTCAAACTGAGAGAGGTGGAAGCTCACAGAGAGGACAGTATACAGACAGAAATACTTTTCCTCGGACCAGAGGAAGAGGAAGAGGTAGAGGTGGCGAAATAAAATCTTTTACCTACGGGAAGAATGGACACAAATCCTATGAATGTCCAAATAAGAAGAAAGAAGGAGGTGAGACTCACATTGCCGAAGCACGGGGATGGAATGTTGAGGCAAAATATGCTAAAGGTGGAAGATCATTGATGATGAGGAAAGTTCTCTTAACGCCAGAGAAGGAGGTAGAAAATCCAGTCCAAAGGAACAGACTTTTTCAGACTACTTGCAAGACCAAGGACAGGGTATGTAAGGTCATCGTGGATAGTGGTAGCACAGACAATCTCATTTCTACAGAGATGGTAGAAAAGCTGGAGCTGGAGACTATTGAACATCCAAGACCATACAGAGTTTCATGGCTACAAAAAGGGCATCAGGTAAATGTCACTAAACAATGTTTAGTTGAAATTAAAATAGGAGGATATAAGGATGAAATACTATGTGATGTCATTCCCATGGATGTTTGTCATCTATTGCTGGGTAGACCATGGAAATATGACAGGAATGTGATTCATGATGGGAGAAAGAACACATACACCATGGAGAAGAATGAAAGAACTCACATGTTGTTGCCAATTAAGGATAAAGAAGTGACAACAGAGGTAAGCAACACTGTACTTCTCATGAGTGGGAAGGAACTTCTTAAGGAGGTTAAGAAGAAAGAAGATACACAATTCATTGTGGTTAGGAAGCCTAGAATTGTTTTAACCAGCACAAAAGTGGATGGTTTACTAGAGGAAATCCAGAAGCTACTAAAAGAATTTTCTAATATAGTAGTGAACGAACTACCTCTTTCGTTGCCACCTATCATGAGTATAAGTCATCACATCGATCTTATACCTGGAGCTAGTTTACCAAACAAAGCAGTGTACAGATTGATGCCACAGGAGAATGAAGAGGTCAAGAGACAGATCCAGGATTTAATGGACAAAGGATTGGTTAGAGAAAGCTTTAGTACATGCGTTGTTCCAACAGTGCTCAGTCCAAAGAAAGATGGAGGCTGGAGGATGTGTACAGACTCAAGGGAAATTAACAAGATTACCATCAGATATAGATTTCCATTGCCAAGGATGGATGATTTGATGGATTGCTTGAGTGGAGAAATTTTTTTTTCAAAGATTGATTTGAAAAGTGGATATCATCAAATTCGAATGAGAGAAGGTGATGAATGGAAGACAACATTCAAGACAAATGAAGGGTTGTATGAATGGCTTGTTATGCCATTTGGCTTAGCAAATGCGCCTAGTACTTTCATGAGGTTGATGAACGAAGTCTTGAAGGAGTTCATAGGAAAGTTTGTCATTGTATATCTCGACGATATACTGATTTTCAGTAGAACAGAAATAGAGCACTTGAAGCATTTGGCTATAGTGATGAAAAGATTACAGCAAGAGAAGTTGCTGATAAAAGTGAAGAAATCATCATTCATGAAGACAGAGCTCATTTATTTGGGGTTTGTTATCTCTGCAAATAAGTTAAAAATGGATCCAGATAAAGTGGAGGTGATTAAGAATTGTCCATCGCCAAAGAGTATATTTGAAGTTAGGAGCTTTCATGGATTGGCTAGTTTCTACAAAAAAATTATCAGAAATTTCAGTGGAATTAGCGCACCGATGATGGACACGATGAAGAAAAGGCATAAATATTTTCACTGGACAGAAGAAGCGGAGAAAAATTTCAATTTGTTGAAAAGGAAGATTACTGAACAACCAATTTTAGTGTTGCCAGATTTCAACAAGACATTTCAGGTCAAATGTGATGCTAGTGGATTTGCAATTGGAGCGGTCTTGAGCCAAGATGACAGGCCAGTCGCATATTTCAGTGAGAAACTGAATGAGGCAAAGGTTAAGAACTCCACATATGACAAAGATTTTTATGCGGTCATATAAGCACTGAAGAAGTGGAGGCACTATTTGGTTCCTAAAGAGATCGTTTTGTACAGTGACAATCATGCCTTACGATTTGTAACTCAAGAGGATAAATTGAACCAGAAGCATGCAAAATGGGTTGAATACATGCAGAATTTTACTTTTGTAATTAGACATATTTCTGGAACTGCTAACAAAGTTGTTGATGTTTTGAGCAGGAAATGTGTGTTGATGCAGGAGTTCAGAGTCAAAACATTGGGTTTTGATAACCTCAAGGACATGTATAAGAATGATCCAGATTTCAAGGAGGCGTATGAGGCATCTGAGAATCCAATTCTCAGGGATAGAAGCCAATAAACCGAATATATGATCCAGGATGGATTATTTTTCAGGGAAAATCAATTATGTATTCCAAAATGCTCCATGAGGGAGAATCTGTTGAAAGAAAACCACAGTGGAGGATTGGTCGGAGATTTTGGTCATGATAAAACGTTCTCGAAATTAAATGGCTCATATTTTTGGCCAGGAATGAGGACCGACGTCAAAAGATTTGTGGACAAATGTAGAATTTGTCAGCACATGAAGGGAAAAAGGCAGAACACAGGGTTATATCAGCCATTACCCATACTAGAGAGGCCATGGGATGCAGTGAGCATGGATTTTATATTAGGGTTTCCAAGGACACAGAGAGGATTCAATTCAATCTTTGTGGTTGCGGACAGATTTTTGAAAATGGCACATTTTATACCATGTCAGGAAACCAACGAAGGAACTCACATTGCGAACCTGTTTTTCAAAGTTGTTAGACTTCACAGCTTACCAAGGAGTATAGTTTCATATCGAGACACCAAGTTAATCCTTGGCTGATCAAACCCCCGAAACATGAATAGAAGTATTCGTGTGTGGAAAGAGCGGGGAAGAGTATAAGTGTTTCGGAACATCGAAATTCAAAAAATTGGGGATTATGAGGACATAAGGTGGTTCGAGAGTTCCAAATTCCCGATACACGGAAACCCGAACAAGAAGAAGGTGACACGTGCAAGGATAGGAGACTTTCTATCGAGGGTCATGAAAGAAGAGGAGGAGAAATACCATTTCGTAATTTCAAGACTTCGGAGACCAGAAGATAGAAACGACAGAGCATTCGATCCTTAGCATATCGAACTTCCGGTGCGTGAAAGTCCGAAAGGATTTCAGAAGACGAAATTTTGGCATTTTGGGGTTCAGAGGTTCGAGGACCCCAAGGACATAGTGGAAGCGTTTTTCGGCGTTTGAAATCTCAAAACTATGAAGAGGAAGGGAGGACCGGAACATTTGCATTTCGATAAATCGGAAGTCGGAAGTTCGGGACTCCAGGGGTTAGGAGCAGAGTTGCACATCATCACAACTCCCGAATTCACGAAAGCCGAAAAGCCGAAATTGACATCAGGAAAGGCCAGTATTAGTATTTTGGGTTTCGGAGGTCGAAGAGATAAGGTGCTCGACCAAAAAATTCGCGAAATCATGAAATCTGGTATCTCGAAATAAATCGGGGGGTTTCCTCAAGGTTTGTTGTGGGTGTTGATTTTTTGAAAGCGAAATAAAAGAGCCAATCAAGCTCTCAGGGGCCGAAAAATAAAATATCATGTGCGGATCCCAACCTACGGGTCTAGGGGTCTGCGTCACATAGCCCTAGAGTTTTATGAAGATCCATGTGACCTGGTTCTAGGAACTTTGAAGCTCGAGGTTCTGAGATTTCAAGTAGTACGAAGGTCAAGTTAAACCCCGCAATCGATATGCATCATCGATCTATGAATGGAGATCGAGGGTGGGGAATCACTGTGGAGCGCGAAGGTGAAAATACCGGACGCACTAGTTCATGGCCCACAATTTACTCTTGTCATTAATCTCAACGGGCTAGAGGATCAACAATCTCGGTTATACTAGAATCGAGCGAGAACTTTCCATATTACGAAGGTCGAACTCCCTGGTAAACAACATGCATGTTGGGACCCCGCAATTCCTGTGAACCGTCGATCATGGTTGACCTTCGATCAGATTTTGAAGCGATCCCTAAAACACAAGGAGCACGTGGGACAGAGAAAACCTTCAAAGAGATCAAGCTCAGAAGATATAGTGCTTTTAGGAGCACAGACGAAATCCAGGAGATGGGCCCATAGGAGGAGCAAAGGTCGAATCCTTTGAGCACTTAGAAAACTTTCTAAGTTGGAGTACGTTAGAAGCCTAGGAGGAGGAGCAATGGTGGTCATTGGATCACATCACAGAGGCTCGACAGTCATCTAATCTAAACAAGGTGCAAAAACCTTATTACCTTTCACATGCAGGAGAAGAGGACTTACCAAAGTTTTGAAGTCCTGAAGTAGTTTGGGACCATCCATCGTCAAGAGGGACATGTGGCGACGGATCATGGACTTCGAAGAAATCTTTTCAAGGGTTTTCGGTTAAAAGTTTAAATTCCTGAATCCTGAAGACCCGAAGTGAATCTGGACCACCCGATCCAAAGGGACACGTGGCGACAGATCGTACAATCCAGAGGAATCTCTTCAAGAGGAGGCAAGTTTGAGACTTGAGATTTCTGAAGCCTGGAGAGCCGAAAGTTGGAAGTAAATCTCACGTGTCCGATCAGTCGGAGTGAATCTGAATCATCAGATCACCTAGAGTAAATCTCATGCGTCAGATCACCTAAAGTGGATCTGGGTCATCGAATTTTAGTAGAGACGTGGCATAGATCTATGAGCTCCGGGTAAAGTCCTGAAGTAATTCATAGCCATCAGGTTCAAAGGGACACATGGAGGAAGATCGTAGACTTTGGAGAAATCACCTCAAGAGATTCAGATTGAGATTTGAAACTCTCAAAGCCCGAAATGCTTAAGAGTCCAAGCATCGAAGGGCCGAAATATATCTAGACCGTCAGATCCAGAGGACAGGTGACGTGAATCTGTGGATTCTAGGAAAACACCTGAAGTAAACATCGACTGTCGGATCCTCCGAAGCAGATATAAACCATTAGATCTGGAGAACACATGGCATGAGTCTATGGAATCCGAGTTAATACCCGAAGTAATCCTTAATCATCAGATCCAGTGGACACACATCGGTGGATCATAACCTTCGAATAAAAGTTGTTGGGAAAAAAAATGAAGTTTGAGATTTGAGATCTCAGAAGTCTAGAGACCCGAAGGAGATCTTGATTGTTGATCGAGACGAGGGCCACTAGACTATTGATCTAATTGAAAGGTCAAACACATGAAGTAGAAGCAGGGTCATTAATTTAGGAGGATGGGTGTCTGTAGATTTCCAACTCTGGAAGATTGTTATATGAAGGAAAGTAGGGTTTGAGAATTGAAAATCCTGAAGTCCAGAATCACGAAGGAGATCGCATCTGTTGATTTAGGAGGGGAAGATCTGGTCCATGGATTTGAAAAGGGAAAATATGAACTGTCATTTTCGACAGTACCATCAATATCAGGTGATCGACGGTCCCGTAGGATTGCAGGGATCGAAGGTGCGCGAACTTTAAAAAGTTGAGGGCGGGCCGCAATCCAAACCCCGGTTTTGGAGAAAGGACACGTGGAGGCTTGAGGAGTATTACAGGCCAAAAATTAGTTTGGTTTCAAACCGCCTTTGGCCATGCCCGCTTAATCGCTTCTACGAAGATCGGAAGAGCGTCGTAGAAGCGATT
>JASDQU010371060.1:45027-57855 GCA_032191745.1 Picea mariana
CACATACCTCTTATTTTCAACAATTAAATATCAATCATCTTCTTCTTCATCCATCTCAACATCTGTATCAGTATCTGGTTCATAATCAATATTGGTGAAAGGCTCATTCATATCAACATCATCATCAACGTCATTTTACCTAATATAGTTATCGATATCGTCAATGAGATCATCGTCTCCTACATTTGGATGATCAACTTCTTCAACTTCTTTGTCTCACACATCAACTACAACCACCTACTCCTGATCTTCATAATCATGATCTTCTTCCTCGTTATTATCTTCATCCTCGGCTACATGATTATACTTTACTGGTGTTCCTCTTGGATCATATCTAACAACGTATGACCAACCTACTTTACTAGGTACCTCTGAGTAAAATACTTGCTCACATTAACTTGGAAGAACATAAGGTTTTGTACTAGATTCAAATGCCCTTGTATTAACCATGGTAAATCCATTATCATGCTCAATAACAGTTCTTTCATGATCACGTTCATGCATATGTAGCCCGTACCATTTCACCTCAAACAAAACTATTTTAAAGGAATTAAAATCAAACTCAATTATATCTTCCAAATACCCATAGTACCTATTCTTAGTTTCTTCCAGATTTCTGTCACTTCTAGAGGAAATGTTGGTGACCTTAAACAATGCAGTTATCCCACAATCCGATGTTTTCATCTTATCATCCATCATTTTGATACGAAATTTAAGACCATTACACCGCATAGCCGTGTGATGTTTCAACTGCAACATGGACAACAAGTAAAAAATACATTTCCAATTAATAAACCTCATATAGGACTTAGTAAATATATATTTCAAAAATTAAACAAACCAAATACATTGAAAAATTGGGAAACAACTAGGAAAATGTGGGTAAACAATTTACTTGCATGTTTATCTTTTAAACCAAAGGCTAAATCAACTTCCCTAGTTGATGTAAGATTAGGAAATTGATCTCGATGATGATGCATTGTTTTAATCATCTTACTCACCCCTTCCCATGATAACCTACCAAATTATTCTTCAGTATTTTCTATCCAATGCTCCATCCAATCAAGGTTGTTTGGAATGTATAAATGTAAAGCATCCCACTCTCGAGCAACTATATGATAAAATAACAATTTAATATCATTAATTAGCTATTGTTAATAAAGGAATAGTTTAATATAGTTCAATATGTAGGAATAAAAATTGTAAAAAATATGTATGATAAAATAAAATTGAAAAAATAAATGTGTAATATATTAAATCTACATCAACATCTAATAATTACCTTTCACACTCCTCATTTTACCTTTCCCCAACAGGACCTCCCCTTCAAATTTGTTGATGTAGTCAAGATGCCAAATGTGAGGCACAGTCATATTTTCAGCTAATTTAGGTAGATATTGACTAATATACACCATGCATTGATATACCATATATCCCTCAACCATAGAACCCTCTGGACGTGCTCTTTGTCTAACAAAATCCTTCAATGACTTTAACTGTCTCTCCACCATCGACATCGACCTTGTGTGTACTGGTCCACACAATTCAATCTCCTCAACTTGGTGTATGAGGTAGTGTTCTTGTGCATTGAAAAATGTTGGAGGTAGATATTGTTGCATTTGACATATTAGTCAGGGAATTTCTCTTTTCCAATACCTTATATCTTCTTTATGGATTTATTTTGATGAAATCCACCTACAAATGTCAATACAATAAAATAATATCAAGGAATACATAAATTTTCATATAAAACATAATATGTAAATAAGTTCTGCTACAAATCACATAAGAAGTACATTTTCCTTATAAAACATTACTTACCTCATGTATTTGCCAAGTACATAAATAAATTTTTTTATGTTGTTGTCAAAATCGTCTGGGAGAGATAAAGGTAGAACATATTGTAACAAAAAACAAATAATTATTATTTGTTTCCAAAAAATGCATACCAATAAGGAAATATAGTATAACCTACCAATTATTGTAACACCCTGTTTCCCCCAGTTTGTAAATATAACTATATGGGCCAAGGAACTATGGAAAACTTAAAAGTGTGAATATTTGATTTGATGGACCTTGTTTAGAAGGTCGATGAATGTAAATTATGTTATTTTAATAGAAACTGGTTACATGTTGCATGACTGCTTAAAGAGGGGATGTGATAAGAAAGGCCACGAAATGTTATGAAAGGTGGTGGAGGGGACCATGAATGGTTGTGTTAACCTCCACCGAACCAGTACCATGCTGGAATTAATTTGCTCAGATTAGAACAACCCCCTGACCCAGGAATGAATTATATTCAGGTTGGTAGGTGGGAAGGCCTCCTCAAGAGTTAATGAGGGGATGGGGCAGATCGCCCATCCGTAAGGCTTCTAGACCTGACCACAGACTGGAAATTCGATCCACACGTAATCTTGCAGAAAAAGGCAAGAAAGGGAGTGTGGTGGGTAGGGGGAGAGCTGCGAAGAAAAATGCAGAGACAAGACAGAAAAATCTCGGGTCCGAGAAAGGAAAAAAAGAGGAACAATGAAATTTGATCACAAAAAATAGAGATTGAACCAGGAGAAGAAGAGTAACATTCATCCTTATCTATTTTATGTATTGGGAGAAGGAGAGTAACCTTTGTCCCTAACTTTCGTTGACCTAGAAGTAAGATATTGAATCTTAAAGCATCGTGGCTTAAGCTTGAGGATGGCCAGTGATAAATCCATTGGGAGTGACTGAGCCTATGGTTGGGTGGAAACGAGCACCCCTTTCAGTAGCCACACCACACTCTATGGTTCTGATAAGTGTTTTCTTGCCTTATGTTTTGAATTGTAATAATGGATGCATGTGAGTATTTACATGTCTATAAAGGTTTCTTTCTTTGTATTAAATGATTAAGTTATGAGTATGCATTCATTCCTTGAGAACCTATAATTCTTCTTGAATTTCCATACGCCCCATTTTAATCACTCGAAGGCACTTTCCCCAAGAATTTACATCGTCATTAAAGAGTCGGAGCAAGCCTCTGGGCATATCTACCGATTTGGTAACCTCATAAGTTACCTTGCCTTGATTCAGAGCTTAAATCTTTCCGAGTTGAGAAGGTGTTCCCTTCAGACCAATAGTCTAGGAGACTATGAACTTGCACTTATTTCCTTAACCAAAAACTCGACTAAGAGCGGGGATCATATTGATGCAGGAGCATTGTCAGCAGCAAGCAAGCGTGGAGGCGGAAGACAGCAGGGATGAGCACCATCACATTTTTGGCACATGTTGAAAATGTTTGAAATTTTTTTGAAAGTTTGGATGTGAAAACACTAATGAAATAGTTAAGAAAGAATACTTCCATATTGTAAATAGATCTTGAGAGATTCACTCTCATCTGTAAGGTGTAGAGGCATTTATGCATAGTTAATGAAAGTAGGTAGATTTAAATTCTAGATTAGACAGTTTTAGGAGCTAGAGGGAAAACGACTATAGACACCCTCGTATTTGTATTATTGAATCAATCAACAGGGATTGGATGATTAAGCACATGAGCATAGAGGAAAAATAGAGAGCGGTAGAGAAGAATTCATGTACATAAGTTTTGAAATTAATACATGAAGCTTTGATTCATACTCATGGGGTTCTAATGTTTTTTGTGTATACATGCTGAATGCTATGCTTATGGCTATTTTTACTCTCTCTGTTGTGCATTTTCTTTTATGCTATGTATGTATGATTTCATGTTAAGCATTTGAAGTCTGAGAGAGTAAGGAAATGAGTTTCAATTGTTTCTCTTCTTGAGTCAAAGTTCCTGCAAGGAGTGCAGTGAAGCGTCTGCAAGGAGTGCGTTGACGGGTTTAGAGTTCATCACTGAAAGCTCAGGAGGGAAACCGTTGTTCTCATTTCAACTGAAGTGCAAGACAAGCACAAAATCCGTGCAAGGTGTGTGCAGGATGGTCGAGACAGTAGAACACATAGACTAAGGTTGAGAGATTGAAGGATTGTTGTTGCAGAATTGCACAGAGTAAAGAGATTCAAATATTTAGGAATATTTGAAGAAGTGCCACAAGGAGTTCCTTCAGAAGTCTTTTAGGAGACTTGAGGTTGTGAAAGGAGCTCAGGAGGGTCAACACTTTCAAAGTGTTTAAGAGCAGAAGAGGAGGTTTGGTCACCATGCAGAGGCCAGGCTCAGGAAAAGGATCGCAGGTATGATTGAGCCAGAAGGTTCTTTGGGAAGAGATTGAAAGGTCAGAATTCTCTGAGGGGGATTCCCGAAATAGCGAGAACCATAGGATCTATAGGAGCTACAAGTCGGATAAGGGGCCGCTGATCTTGACTTATTGGTTTTGGGGTTTGAAAGTCCGAAATGTAAGCCAAATCCTTGGCTGATCAAACCCCCGAAATGTGAATAGAAGTATTCATGTGTGGAAAGAGCAGGGAAGAGTATAAGTGTTTCGAAACATCGAAATTCAAAAAATTGGGGATTAAAAGGACATAACGTGATTCGAGAGTTCCAAATTCCCGATACCCAGAAACCCGAACAAGAAGAAGGTGACACGTGGAAGGACAGGAGACTTTCTATCGAGGATCGTGAAAGCAGAGGAGGAGAAATACCATTTCGACATTTCAGCAAATTCTCTTACTTCAGACCTACTGGGACAGAATTGAGTTTGACGAACCAAAGACCTTAAAAGAAACTATCCAGAAGGTGAGGTATTGTTATGAACAGTTTGGGATTAAGAAAAGACCTCACAAGAACTGGAAGAAAGGGAGTAGTTCAGGATTCCAGAAGAAGGGGTTTAAATCCTCAAGATTCAAGAACTATAGAAAATATTCTAGAAGGAGCCTTCCTACTAGAAGTGTATATCATCAAAACTTCCCCTCTCAAAGTGGAAATAAAAATTTTAAGACAACCCCAGGAAAGACTAATAACCTAAAGAAGGAACCCTTAAAATGTCGAGGTTGTGGAGAGGATCATAAATTGAGGGACTACTCACACAGACAATAGAACAGTAAGAAAGTGTACAACATCCAGGAAGCGACCACCGTCAATGATGTGGCTAGATGAATGCCACAAATCTATGCAACCTTGAACAATAATCAAGCTGACCACCAAGCTTCAGTGGTGGAGCTGGAAGGTATGATCATCGACCATCTAGTTTCTATTTTAATTGACCCAGGTTCTAATTTGAGTTATGTGGCCCCTCAGACTGTTGATAAGTGTAAACTGAAACCAATTAGACATGTTAAACCATGGTTGGTGAAATCAGCCACTAGGACCAAAAGAAAAGTGGCAGAGGTCATACCAGTCTGTCAATTCATCATGGGTGGATTTCCCACCCAAGTGACCCTTAATGTACTTCCGCTGGGATCTTATGACTTGTTGATTGGTATGGATTGGTTGGTTTCTTACAAAACTAAATTGGACTATTATCATAAAACTTTAGAATGTGTAAATGGAGAAGGGAGAAAGACGACCCTCCAAGGGATTCAGAAGTCTATCTCAGTGAGGCAAATATCATCCCTTAAAATGAAAAAGTATTGCAGAAAGGGTTGTTCCTTATATGCCATATAGGTATTGGAATCTGTTGAGGATGACAAACCAAACCTAGAGGACCACCCCATATTAAGAGAATACAATGATGCATTCCCAGAAGAAGTACCAGGTCTACCTCCGAGAAGGAATATTAACTTCTCGATAGAACTTACACCGAGAGCGGTACCGACATCTAGAACGCCATATAGAATGAGCACGCCAGAGCTGGTTGAGCTCAAGCTACAACTAAAGGAGATGATGGACAAAGGATACATCTAACCCAGTGTATCTTCGTGGGGAGCGATCATCCTGTTTGTGAAAAATAAAGATGGCACACTCTGATTGTGCATAGATTACAGACAACTCAATAAGGCAACCATAAAGAACAAGTACCCCTTACCAAGAATCGATGACATGTTCAACCAATTGGGAGGTGCATCCATATTCTTGAAGATCGACCTAAGGTTTGGCTACCATCAAATATGGATTAAGGATGAAGACATCCACAAAACAACCTTCAGGATGAGGTATGGTCACTCTGAATTCATGGTGGTGTCGTTTGGGTTAACCAATGACCCCAACACTTTTATGTTCTTGATGAATAATGTACTCAGCAAATTTATGGAAAAATTTGTATTGGTTTTCATTGATGATATCCTAATCAAATCCAAGAATAGGGAGGAGCACGAAGAACATCTTAGACTCGTACTTCAAGTAGTAAGAGAGCATCAGCTCTACGCTAAGTTTAGCAAGTGCAACTTCTTTCAGAAGCAAGTCCATTACCTAGGCCATGTCATTTCTAAGGAAGGAGTGGCAGTAGAACTAGACAAGATCAGATCTATTATGGAATGGCCTACCCCGAAGGATGTATCTGATATTAGATCCTTCATGAGCTTAGCGGGATACTATAGAAGGTTCATAAAAGGGTTTTCAAAGATTGGTTTTCCAATCACTGCCCTTCAGAAAAAGGGGATTAAATTCATTTGGACATCGAAATTTGAATAAAGATTTTAGGAACTGAAATACCTCTTGACCCATGCACCCGTGATAAAGATTGCAGACCCGGATAATGATTTCCTTGTGTGTACAGATGCCTGCAAGGAAGGACTCGGAGGAGTCCTTATGCAAGAGGGACGTGTAATTTGCTACACGTCTAGGAAATTAAATGAGCATGAGATCAATTATGTGACCCATGACCTAGAATCGGTTTCCATATTACATGCTTTAAAAATGTGGAGGCACTACCTCCTGGGTAGAATATTTGTGCTTATGACAGATCATTATGGATTGAGACACCTGTTTGATCAGCCAAAACTCAATGCCATGCAAGCTAGGTGGATGTCTCTCCTAAGTGAAATCGATTTTGAAATCAAATACAGAAAAGGAAATGAAAATAGGGTGGTCGATGCCCTTAGAAGGAATATAAAAATGATTCAACTAGCATTAGTAAGCGCCTATGAAACAAACGTCAAGGAAAGAGTCAGAAATGAGCAAGAGAAAAATGCATTCTTCAAGACCGTGACCTCCTACCTAAGACAAGATCCTACAGGGATGAAGTATGAAGGCTACTAGATGCTCGAGGAAGGGTTGTTGACTTACCGAAACAGATTGTATATTCCAAACTGTGACGACTTGAAGAGCTTCATAATGGATGAACTACATAAGAGACCATATACCGGTCACCCAGGATATCAAAAGATGATCACGACCACTAGGAAACAATTATATTGGCTTGGGTTGAAGAAAGACATAGCTAACTATATAGCTAAGTGCCTAGAGTGCCAACAAGTTAAGGCGAAACACCGGCATCCATCAGGATTGTTATAGCCCCTACCAATCCCAAAATGGAAATGGGAAACCATCTCCATGGATTTCATCACCAAACTACCAAATTCGACCAAACAAAATGATTCTATCATGGTCGTGGTGGACAAACAGAATAAATCTTCCCATTTCATCCCTGTCAAGTCAAGCTGCAACGAAATAGATATTGCCAACATCTTCATGAAGGAGATATTCAGACTACATGGCATGCCCAAGGAAATTATATCTGATAGAGACGCCAAATTTACTTCAATATTTTGGAAATCCCTAATGGTTGGTTTTGAGACTAAATTGTTGTTCAGCACACCCTACCACCCTCAAACTGATGGAAAAACAGAAAGAGTGAACCAAATAGTGGAAGACATGCTAAGGATGCATGTAATGCACCATCGTAAGAAGTGGTAAGACTACTTACCATTGGTAGAATTTGCCTACAACAACGATTATCAAGAATCCTTGAAGATGAGCCCTTTTGAAGCCCTCTACGGTAGACAGTGTAAGATTCCAATAAACTAGAATAATCCAGTGGACAGAATTATAATCAGACCCGACATGCTGAAAGAAATGGAACAACAAGTAATTCAGATAAAGCAAAATCTGAAGATTTCTCAGGATAGACAGAAAAGTTATGCCGACAGGAAAAGAACTCCCCGAGAGTTCAAGACCGGAGACCATGTCTATCTTAGAGTTAGACCCAGGAAGAGTTCCCTGAGAATGGGAGCCTATTCCAAATTGGCACCTCATTATTTTGGACCCGTTGAAGTCCTAGATAGAGTGGGACCTATACCCTATAGGCTAGCACTTCCTCCCACTGTAAAGGCACATAATGTTTTTCATGTTTCATTATTGAAGAAGTATGTGCATGATGCTAATCATATAATTGACTGGTTTGTGATCCAGGTGGATCCGGAGGGAGAATTCCTACCAAAACCCCAATGCATATTAGACAGGAAGGAAACCTCACTCACGAACCAAACCATTGCACAGGTCAAGGTGCAGCGGAAACACTTTGGCCCAGATGAGGCTACATGGGAAATGGAGGATGCCATGAGACAAGCATATCCAATTTTTTTTACTCATGTACATACATGTCATGATGACAGATAGAACATTGAGGACAATGTTCCTTTAAGGGGGAGGGAATTGTAACACCCTGTTTTCCCCAGTTTGTAAATATAACTATATGGGCCAAGGAACTATGGAAAACTTAAAAGTGTGAATATTTGATTTGATGGACCTTGTGTAGAAGGTCGATGAATGTAAATTCTATTAGTTTAATAGAAAATGGTTACGTTTTTCATGACTGCTGAAAGATGGGATGTACTAAGAAAGACCATGAAATGATGTGAAAGGTGGTGGAGGGGACCAAGAATGGTTGCGTTAACATCCACCGAACCAGTACCATACTGGAATTAATTTACTCAGATCAGAACAACCCCCTGACCCAGGAATGAATTACAGTCGGGATGGTAGGTGGGAAGGCCTCCTCAAGAGTTAATTAAAGGATGGGGCAAACCGCCCATCGTTAAGGCTTCCAGACCTGACCACAGACTATAAATTCGAGCCACATGCAATCTTACGGAAAAAGGCAAGAAAGGGAGTGTGGTGGGCAGGGGGAGAGTTGAGAAGAAAAATGCAGAGTGAGAGAAAAAAATCTCGGGTCTGAGGAAGGAATGAAAGAGGAATAGTAAGTTCTGATCATAGAAAATAGAGATTGAACCAAGAGAAGGAGAGTAACCTTTGTCCTTATCTATTCTCTGTATTGGGATAAGGAGAGTAACCTTTGTCCCTAACTTTCGTTAAGCTGGAGTAAGAGATTGAATCTCAAAGCATCGTGGCTTAAGTTCAGGGGTGGCCAGTGATAAATCCATTGGGAGTGAACGAGCCTATGGTTGGGTGGAAACGAGCACCCCTTTCAGCAATCACATCACTCTATGGTTTTGATAAGTGTTTTCTTGCCTTATGTTTTGTATTGTAAATAATGGATGCATGCGAGTATTTACATGTCTATAAAGGTTTCTTTCTCTGTATTAAATGATTAATTTATGAGTATGTGTTCGTTTTCTTGAGAACCTATAATTCTTCTTGAATTTCCATACACCCCAGTTTAATCACTCGAAGGCGCTTTCCCCGGGAATTTACATCATCGTTCCGGAGTCGAAGCAAGCCTCTGGGCATATCTACCGATTTGGTAACCTCACAAGTTACCTTGCCTTGATTCAAAGCTTAAATATCTATGAGTCGGGAAGGTGTTCCCTTCAGACGAGTAGTCTAGGAGACTCTGAACTTGTGTTTATTTCCTTAACCAAAAACCCGACTAAGAGCAGGGATCATAGCCCTCGAGTTTTATGAAGATCCACGTGACTTGGGTCTAGGAACTTTGGAGCTTGAGGCTCCGATATGTCATGTTGTATGAAGGTCAATTTAAACCCCGCAATTGATATGCATCGTCGATCTACAAATGGAGATCGAGGGTGGGGAATCACTGCGAAGCGCGAAGGTGAAAATAGCGGGTGCACTAGTTTGTGGCCCGCAATTCACCCTTGTCCTTGATCTCGATGGGCTGGAGGATCAATGATCTCGGTTAGACTAGAATAGAGCCAACACTTTCTAGATTGTGGAGGTCGAACTCCCTGGTAAAGAACCCGTATGTTAGGACCCCGCAATTCTTTTGAACCATCGATCGTCGTTGACCTTCGATATGAGTTTGAAGTGATCCCTGAAATGCAAGGAGTGCGTGGGACAGAGAAAACCTTTAAAGAGATCAATCTAAGAAGATATAACACTTTCATAAGTGCAGACGAAATCCAGGAGATGGGCCCATAGGAGGAGCAAAGGTCGAATCCTTTGAGCACTTAAAAAACCTTCTAAGTCAGAGTTAGTCAGAAGCCTAGGAGGAGGAGTGACAGTGTTCATTGGATCACATCGCAAAGGCTCAATAACCATCTGATCTAAACAAGATACATGAACCTTAGTACCTTTCACACGCAGGAGAAGAGGACTTACCAAAGTCCCAAAGTCCTGAAGTAGTTTGGGACTGTCCATCGTCAAGAGGGACACGTGGCGACGGATCATGGACTCCGGAGAAATCTGTTCGAGTTTTTTTGGTTAAAAGTTGAAATTCTCGAACCTTGAAGACCCGAAGTGAATCTGGATCACCCGATCCAGAGGGACATGTGGCGATAGGTCATGGACTCGGAAGGAATCTATTCGAGAGGAGGCAAGTTTGAGACTTGATATTTCCAAATCCCGGAGAGTCGGAAGTCCGAAGTAAATATCACCCGTCCAATCAGCCGGAATGAATCTGAATCATCAGATCACCCAAAGTAAATATTAGGCGTTAGATCACCCAAAGTGGATCTGGGCTGTCAGATTTCAATAGAGACGCGGCATAGATCTGTGAGCTCCAGGTAAATTCCTGAAGTAATTCATAGTCATCAGGTCCATAGGGAAATAGGGCGGAAGATCGTAGACTTCAAACAAATCACCTCGAGAGTTTCATATTGAGAGTTGAAACTCCTGAAGCTCGAAACGTCGAAGAGCCGAAGCACCGAAGGGCTGAAATAGATCTAGACCGTCAGATCTAGAGGACAGGTGACATGAATCTGTGGATTCTGGGAAAACACCCGAAGTAAACGTTGACCGTCGGATCGTCCGAAGTAGATCTAAACCGTCAGATCTGGAGAAAACATGGCATGAGTCTGTGGACTCTGGGTAAATAACCGAAGTAATCCTTGATCATCAGATCCAATGGACACACGTCGGTGATCATAACCATTGGATTAAAGTCGTTGGGAAAAAAGGGTGAAGTTTGAGATTTCAGATTTCAGAAGTCCAAATACTAGAAGGAGATCTCGACCGTTGATCGAGAAGAGGGCCACCGGACCGTTGACCTAGTTGAAAGGTCAAACACCCGTAGTAGAAGTAGGGTTGTTGATTAAGGAGGATGGGTGTTCGTAGATCACCAACTCCGGAAGATTGATGTATGGAGAAAAGCAGGGTTTGAGAATTGAAAATCCCGAAGTCCGGAATCATGAAGGAGATCGCATCCATTGATTTAGGAGGGGCAGATATGGTCCATGAATTTGAAAAGAGTGGATCTGAACTGTCAGTGTCGACAGTACCGTCAATATCCGGATATCGACAGTCCCGTAGCATTGCAGGTATCGGAGGTGTGCAAACTGTAAAAAGTTGAGGGCATGCCACAATCCAAACCTCGATTTTGGAGAAAGGACACATGGAGGCTCGAGGAGGATTGCAGGCTGAAAAGTAGATTCGTTTCAAACCACCTTTGGCCACGCTCACAATTGTGTGTTTGCGCGAGGTCATCGCCCAAGGTCACATCCAAGGAGGGGTCAAGAAAAAGGGGCTAACGCCAACTCCGAGCCTTCACTGAAGCACAGAGGGGAAGGTTGCGGGTATCGTAAGACCTATACCAGAAGCCGAAAGGGCTTATGTTTGATTAGGAGGTGATACTATCAGGTCTTGAAGTCTTTTTTACTTAGACAATCGAATAACCTTGATCAGAGAGTCGGGCTGAGTCTCGGACTTCCCAAATTAGGAATCGTAGAGGTAAAGGATCTGTTCTTGTAAGGAGGACATTTTTTCTTTTTTTTTTTCCCCCATCATGCGTGTGTTTCAATTACCTTAATGAATGTATGCCAGTCATGTGTTTTAACCCCACCAAAATCTCCTTGTTTCGTTAAGATATTTTGTATGTTTGACGAAAACCCCATCGAAAACCTAATTTTTCGAATGACCTCTTTACAATATTTCTCTGTTTCTCTGTCAATAACCAAGGAAGACTAGTATTTTGTTAATGACCATCACCATTATAATTAATAATAACACTTTTCAATGCGTGATTAGCTTTCTGGATGTCACAACAAATCTTTCCAATTCTCTCTTTGTTAGTCCTTCCATCTAATTTTCGCCATAACAATTATGTTATGTTCTTCCCGATATGCATTGTATCAAATAGATGAACTATTTGTAGGTGCTCATAGTATGGCAACCTACTGAATTGCATCAGGTAACTTTTCATTCCTCGTGGAAGCCCATTCGTGCCTTAACAACATTCATGAAACATCAACAAATTGAAATTAACACTAATTAATCAAACAAAATGAAATTAACACTAATGAAATTAACCAAAGATTTGTATAATATGTCATACATAAATAATTTGCATACCTTGACGATTTCTAATATATTCCAACTTCCATAGTCGATATGTCATTCTTCATGGTTTTTTTCCATTCTCTTCTTTACCATTGGATTTTGCTTTGTCTGCAATTCGACAACTATGGTTCTTAGGCAAAAAGTGCCTATACTCATCAAACACTTCCTTTCCTAAACTCCTTGAAGGACGAGATTTTATCCCGAGACCACAAACTGGGCATGAATATTTACCCTTTGTTTCAAGACCTACAAGATATATGAATTAATGTAGTGAATTAGAGTTACAATTTAAAATAATGCATGATATTTTCAAT